>PVIY010018494.1:0-47497 GCA_004026745.1 Myrmecophaga tridactyla
AAAAAGCCAGAAGATAATACTGAGATTTTTATCTATCCTACTGACATTTATTGATGAAAGAATTCTGATAAATTCATGTATTATCTAACTTTTTTCTAAGAGAGAAAGATTATTTAAATTTTTGATTATTTAGCATTATAGTATAGTATATGCTCCTCACAAAACATTTTGATAATGAAGGTAGAGAGCTTAGTTTTTGTAACGAGTGCAATCTATTTAACCATTATAATGTTTAATCATGTATAAACTTTTAATCTAACTTTTCTTTGAATATTATGAAAACTTTTATATTATTTTATGTGTTCTAAGAAAAATAAAAATTAAACTAAAACAAATTTCTAAAAGTATGTTTATGATATCCAGAATTGATCATGCAATGTGACTAATAAAGAATGAATAAAGCAAGGGCAAGAAGATATGCAATGCATGCTATCAAAGTGTCAGTGTCTTGACACTTAAAATAGTAAATAGATCCCTAAAAGTCACTTCCTTAAATATGACTAATTAGTAGAAAGAAAAAAGAAAATCAGGAGACAAAGCTGTATCATAAATTCTATTAATAATACTGTTTATTGAAACTATTTATAAAGCAGTATTAAAAATCCTAATAACGACTTTGCTTATAAAGCAGCAAAGGTATTTTGCAATTCTCAGGGGCTAACTACTGACTACTTGTTTTGATATCAAATTGTATAAAAGATGAATTATCTATTTGATGACACACTCTACTGATTCATAATTAGACATTTATTTACTTTGTATTACTCTTCCACCTGTCCACATCCTTTCACAAGAAAGCATGAAGTACCATTATATTTAAACTAGTATCTGAGGAGTAGTTTTCTATAAAACACGTGGAAGACTTTACCTGTCCAACCAGGCAAGTAGACTCTTAGCTGCTCCAATCAGATCCACAACAGAAGTCAGAAAGTCGTTTGGCAATTTTCGGCTAGTCCTCCCATCATAATGGCCACTCCTTCTCCTTCCAGTTATAAAATTCTGAAGATTTTTGGCAGATGCATTCAACTTGTGAGAAAGGGTTTTCAGATTTTCTGTTTCCAAGCCATAATTCTGAATTACAAAAAAGAGATAGAATAAATAGAAAGTCAATATTTTATTCATTCATTAAAATATTTATTGAGTATTCACTATGCACGAGCAATGGGACTAGTGTTAGAGTTGTAAATGATAAATAGGAGTTCTGCATTAGAGGAGAGCTCAGAGTCAGGTAAGGATTTGGGGAGATGCCAGATAAACAAGCAATTACAAAAAATATGTTTTTTGAAGTATTTAAGACATGAACACAGAAAGATGAGGGCATCATATCTTGGAATTATGCCACCCAAGACAGCAAGATTATAAGGATTCAAGAGTTTCTTTTTTACAAAAATACAAAACCTATGTTCATTTTTTTGTAAAATAAGTTAGTATCAACAATTGTTTGAGTATGATATTCTATTAGCATATGCATGGTCATATATGTAGGTACTAGGGAAAAGTCTGCTCATCTGAAGTGAGAAAAACAAGTACAACCCAACAAGGATACGAAAAGCAGTAAATAAATAAATCATATGCAATAAACAGTTTTTCTATATCTTTGACATAAACAGTCACGTAAGAAATTCTTTTTTAATAATATGGTACCTGGAAAAATTCTGCTTCCCCAAAGGAACAACTATATTTGACTTGAAACTTAACATTTTTTAACTTTTGTCATGCTGCTTATAAGCTCACAGTCAAACATGAAGTACACCTAGAGTAATCATAGTGACTTTTTGGTAATTACTAGATTTGTTTTCTTCCTTTCCTTGAACTCACTTTTCAACTTCTAATTATATTTTTTATTTTGCTATAAATATGCGGCCTACAATCATTGCAGAAAGGGGTTATAAGAATATAAACATAATAAACCTTTCTACCATGTTCAAGTAGGAAAATGATTTACAATCCCTCTCAAATAAACCTTAGGGAAAAGTTTAATAAATTAAAATAAACACTTATAGCAGCTAATTCGGAATTATAAAACAACTCACAAGAAAGGATGTTAATCTAATCAAAGGATGACCTTGAAGAAGCCATTCAGTGGAATGCATATTGCTGTCATGTATAAAATTAATGTATTGTTGCCTTATAAAATATCATAAAACCTAAAGAATGTTATAATTT
The DNA here is from genome assembly GCA_004026745.1 of Myrmecophaga tridactyla. Lineage (NCBI taxonomy): Eukaryota > Metazoa > Chordata > Mammalia > Pilosa > Myrmecophagidae > Myrmecophaga > Myrmecophaga tridactyla. The sequence goes on from PVIY010018494.1 coordinate 2,167, forward strand.
GATAGGACCTTAGAGGTTAACAAGGTGCAATTTGCTTTCCTTTTTACAGTTAAGAAAACTAAAGTACACGAAGATTCTGATTTCTTTAAGAGCTTTTAGATTAGACAGAATTCAGAACAGTCATTCAGTTACCTGTGCAGGGATGCCTCCACCATTGTCCAGTATCTATATTCTACTCTTGTTCAAGGCAGGGTAGTAAGAAAAAATGAAGCAAAGTGAAAGATAACATACTGGGGGAGTGAAAAAAGGGAAGAAGCAAATGGTACAATGTATGCAGCTATATTATTAAGTCAATAATCACTAGATACCTACTTTATATGAAATTTAGGTGGGGCTGTTTTGGTGGTAATTGAAGGAAAGAGAAGACTTAACAGAGAAAAACACGGAGAGAGAGGTTTAGATGCATTAACATTAACTAACAAGTTATATTATGTATGTTATCACTAAAGATTTAAAAGTGATTAAATTCTAGTTGTTCTTTGCTGAGAATTTATTAAAAGAACACTCATTATTTAGAGTCATAGACTTTTTGAAAAGATAGTATATTGAATTTGGAATTCACTGATTAATTTGAATTGCAATATTCCTCCCAAGTTAAAAGGTTTGGGTTGTGTTAATAAAATAACATTCTACTCAAATTCTACTACATCAGAGCATGGACTATCTATGAAACATTTGGGAAATTTTCTAGTGTGTCACTATATAATGTAGGAAATCCTTTTGTAAGTTTATAAAAGATACTCTCTAATGACTAGATAAAAACAATTCATAATTATATAGCAACTATATGTAAAGCATACTTTTGAAGTGTTTGAAAATATTTCCAGAATGTTTTTTCTCCTGTTAAAGCATTTTCCTTGCAGTACAACCATGTTGGCACTTTCCATTTTTGTGTATTAGTGATTTTAATGGAAAAAAATACAACCTGTTATTTACAAAGTATAAGATATGTTAGAGAAGCTCAAATTATAACAATGTATAAAGGAGGTGCCTAATTAATCTGTTAAATGATTATTCACTCTGCAGCCATTAGACATTATAAAAGATTAATATGTCTCATAATATTAGGCATCTCAAAAATTGTATTAGAAAAGGTAAAAATAAATTTAGAAATACAAATCGTTTTATAAATAAAATCTGAAGGCAAAATAAAAATACTTTGAAGCCTTCAAAATTCAAGATATTAACTTATGTAGACAGCTTAACTGAACACAATAATACATGGAACCTTGAGTAGGACATGAGATTTTGTTGGTTTGTCCAGAGTGATGCCCCAATAAATCCCAGAGTGATTTGAACAGTGAATTAAAAAGTATTTGCAAAGTCCCCTTCAGGGAATGGTGTGAAAGGGGGAAGATTCAACTTCCCCAAGTTGAATTCTTGATATTCTCACAAGTAGTGTGGACAATCAAAGCTATAGGCTGAGCCCCCAATCTTGGGGTTTGTTCATATGAAACTTAACCCCACAAAAGATGTTTGTGGTCAAGCCTACTTAAAATTAGGCCTAAGCGTCATTCTCAAGAGAATCTCTTTTGTTGCTCAGATGTGGCCTCTCTCTCCAGCCAACACAACAAGTAAACTCACCACCCTCCCCCATCCACATGGGACATGACTCCCAGGGGTGTGGACCTTTCTGGTAGTGTGGGATGGAAATTCTGGAATGAGCTGAGACTCAGCATCAAGGGTTTGAGAAAACCCCTAGAATGAGCTGAAACTCAACATCAGGGGATTGAGAAAACCTTCTTGACCAAAAGAGGAAGAGTGAAATGAGACAAAATAAAGTGTCAACGGCTGAGAGATTCCAAACAGAGTTGAGAGGTTATCCTGGAGGTTATTCTTACACATTAAATAGATATCACCTTGTTAGTCAAGATGTAGTGGAGAGGCTGGAGGGAACTGCCTGAAACTGTGGAGCTGTGTTCCAGTAGCCATGTTTCTTGAAGATGATAGTATAATGATATAACTTTCACAATGTGACTGTGTGATTGTGAAAACCTTATGTCTGATGCTCCTTTTATCTATCTTATCAACAGACGAGTAAAGCATATGGAATAAAGATGAATAATAGGGGGAACAAATGTTAAAATAAATTTACAGTGAAATGCTGGTGATCAGTGAGGGGGAGGGGTGGGGGGTATGGTATGTATGAATTTTTTTCTGTTTTCTTTTTATTTCTTTTTCTGAATAGATGCAAATGTTCCAAGAAATGATCATGATGATGAATATGCAACTATGTGATGATATTGTGAATTACTGATTATATATGTAGAATGGAATGATCAAAAATTAGAAATGTTTGGGTTTGCTTGGTGTTTTTTGGTATTTAAAAAAATTTTTTTTAATTAATTAAAAAAAGAAAAAAAATTCAAGATATTAAAATTATTTCTTTTAATACCATTCAGAATCATCTTCAGGTTTTGTTTTAATAACATGTAAACCATCTAATTTTTAGATATGCATTTTTAACTAAAACATTCTTGCATAGAAATTTCAATACTTCCTTTGCCAAAGTCTTAGATTAATATTTTTCTAAAGTTTTAGTAAAACTTTGCATAACTCATTTTTCTGTATTCCTTAACTTCATACTGTTACCACTTTTCATGTCTTCCAAAGAACTCTGTATAACCATATCTGAACCATACACTACATAGGATGACAAATGATCTTATGTATGTCAATATCTATCCAATTAGTATCATATTTTGGGAAACAAAGGGGGGATTAAACCAATTTATTCTTAGTTCTGAATTTTCCAACTTAAAAGATTCTCAATTGCCTAATTCTATTTTTGTCAAACTTTGTTGATTATGCAGTCTTTTGAAAAATATAACTTTGTTCGTGTGTTTTTCATGTGTTTATCATCCCTCCAATTTAAAAATGAACTGAATATTGTGACAAAATAAAACCAAAACAATTTCTCAAACTACTCGGGGATTCTGTTTGTTCTTCGCGCTGCTCTTTTCCTTAAAATTCTTTTTCTAGCCTTCATTCATTCGGAGAAAACATAATTACCATATTAGACTTTTGAATGCAAGGAAAATGAGTTTTCAAGCATGCTGATTCTGAAATAAACTGGACTTTCAGATACAGCTGTCACTATCTTGTTGCATAAATTTACCTCTCCTTTCATTACTCTAGGCACCTTGGTTTTTTCCATTTGTGAAACAAGTAAATTTTGACTAGATGATATCTAAAGTATCTTATAGCCATGTAATTCTAAGAAAATCTGATCACACTGCTAGATGTGAGCAAAGATTAGTTAAATCCAAAAAACTATGGACATTAAATGTCATATATGTTTTTGAGTGCCTACTGTGCACCAGAACATATTGAATTGTATATATAATGTTCTGAAAATTAACAAAGTCTAATACCAACAGATTAAGTTTAAAATATGGCCCATGAACTTGATCCTCCTATTTATTAGCAAAGGACAAAACCAAAAATGCTGTGAGTAGTACTCACACCTTTAAAAAGAGAACGTAAGTTTTCTTCTTTGCTCTGGGCTTGGTTTTTCTCAATTTCTATGCAATTTTATTTCAATAAAAGAGATGGATTAATTGACCTCTCAAGTTAATTTTTACCAACACAATTTACAATTCTAAGTAGCTCATAATCAACTAAGGCTAACAGAGATATTGATCTGCCGGAAACTAGTCATGTCTCGAGACTATAGACACAGCCAGTCTAGTCTTAATGAATTGGTGCTAAGTTTATACTGGTTTTCTCTTTTAATTAGATGCATGCAAACATATCAAAGAAATAAATGAACATTTAACATGTTTTAAAATGGAATTGGCTATATCATCACCAAATTCTCACTAAACACAACTACAAATATTCAATATTGGCACCACATATTTTTAAACTGTCAATATTATATTATTCAGAGCTCTTAATTCGAATGCATCATGGAGCAGGTGTATAGATTTATAATGCTTTTGCTTTATAAACATGAGAGTCCTAAAAGGCTTGCTTTAATGAATTTTTTTAGAAAATAAATTATTTTGAGATGAATGAGTCAGGCAATTATGTTTCAAAGAAACAACTCCAAGCAATTGCAAACATCTCATTCAAAATGTCTATTAAATGAAAAATACATGAAGAATGAAATGAAAACTGTTCTTTTCTTGTCATAAATGATTCACTCATACTCCCCAACAAAAGGTATATTGTCAGAATACAAATTAAGGGCTATATATTAAACTATATATATTTTATTTATGCTTTTATCCCTTCAGTTAATATTTTTTGCTCTCTTGGCATGAAAGAGTTAACACACTTCTAAATCATGAACTTCTTTCTAGCATAACATAGTGCAAACAACATAGCTGGTACTTAATAAACATGTTGCATGAATGAACAAGTGACTAAATAAACCTTTAATTTTCATCAGCTGCCATAACATTTATTTCCCATCAGTACCAATTTCAAGACAAGGCAGATGAAAATACCTATAGCACAGCTAAAAAAAACAAAAGGAATGTGGTAATTTTTCTGTTCCTTCCTTATACTAGAAACAGAAACTTCAGAGTCAGAGGCTGTGCAGGCAAGAGAAAAAATTACACCTCTCTGGAGAAAGGTAGAGAGTTTCATTCAGTCAAATAACATTAATTTATATGCTAAGCACTGGGCTGAAAGCTGAGATAACTTTTCCCCAACTATTTTGTCTGACAAACATCTATTCATCCTTCAAGGACTAATTCAAATATTACATATACTTCCTGACCCTCTCAGTAATGTTAGTCATTTCATTCTGCACTCCTCTGGGACCTATGAAAATCTATGTTGTCATTTAATGACTGTAGTCTTCCTACTGGCCTGTACACATCTCAAGAGCACAAGGCTATGTGTTTTTCATCTTTGTATTCCTGGTAGTGGCAGTTTGAGCATCACAATGGATGAATTCATAAATTGCTGAAAGAAGAAATAAACAGTGTAGATGTGGGGTAGAACTAAAAAAGCCAGTAGAGACTTTATAGTTTCAGAGATAGGACACAGCTCATATTCCCAACAGCACAACCCCTGGTCTAGTCAATGCAGCTTACCAATGAAGCATTTCACCTGCTGATTTTATAAAGGTATTTCAAAGTGAATCAGAATTCATTCCTCAGAAATTTCTTCTGTATTCACTGGAAAACATTTGTTACATAAACTGGAAGATATCTGTACATCTAACCTACTGATATATAACTATTGGGAGCAGTGAAAAGGAAGTTTACTATTTGACCTCTGTGGGGAATGTGTCCCAAATTATTGCTGAATAAAAACAGAAAAAACATGAATTTATCATTTTGATTTATTTTTTTTCTTTGTTAACTCCTCGAAGAGCCCAACCACATAATAATTATATAATGAAATAGCTTTTACAGTGTGGCTGTGTGATTATGAAAACCTTGTGTCTGATGCCCCTTTTATCTAGGGTATGGACAGAAGAGGGAAAAATATGGATAAAAAATAAACAAATTATAGGGGGGAAAATAAATTGAGTAGATTGAAATACTAGTGGTCAACAAGAGGGAGTGGTAAGGGGTATGGTATGTATGAGTTTTTTCTTTTTTATTTCTTTTGCTGAAGAGATGCAAATGTTCAAAAAACTGATCATGGCGATGAATACACAGCTATGTGATGATATTGTAAGCCATTGATTGTAGACCATGTGTAGAATGTTTGTGTGTTTGTTTGTTAAAGTTTACAATAAGCATATTTAAAAACAAACAAAGAAACAAAAAGAATTATATAGTTCCAGGGGAAACTTACAGGAAGGCTTTCCCATAGGCTACATAAAAATAAATGAAAAGAAGGACTTTCTAATGATTAAAGTAATAAACTGGATTGTTGTATGCGCTGGTTTGAAAGGATTATGTACCCTAGAAAAGCCATGTTTTAATCCTGATCCTTCTTGTGGAGGCAGTCTTTCTTTTAATCCTTATTCAGTACTACCAGTTGGGAACCTGATTAGATTGTCTCCAGGGAGATGTGACACACCCAGTTGTAGGTATTAACCTTTGATTAGAGAGAAATGTGACTCTACCCATTCTAGGTGGGTCTTGATTAGTTTACTGGAATCCAAAATCCTTTGGAGAGAACCACGAGAACCACAGAGCCCTTGCAGCCAGAGACCTTTGGAGATAAAGAAGGAAAATGCCCCCAAAGGAGCTTCATGAAACAAGAAGCCTGGAGAGAAAGCTAACAGACATCACCATGTTCACCACATGCCTTTCCAGTTGAGAGAGAAACCCTGAACTTCATAGACATTCTTTGAATGAAGGTAACCGCTTGTTTGTGCCTTAACTTGGACATTTTTATAGACTTGCTTTAATTGGGACATTTTCATGGCCTTAGAACTGTAAACTTGCAAGTTAATAAGCGCCCCCTTTTAAACGCCACCACTACCCCACCAAAACAAAAAAATAAATGGCTATGATACCATCCTTCCAAGTAAGATTACTTCAGCAAAGCCTTAAGCATGACCAAATTCCAAAGCCTACAGGTTGGACTTTCTATGACACCTTTAATCATTAATCTTCTTTTCTTCCTCAAACTGGCAGTATAGGATGCCAGCACATATCTCTGAGGAGTTAAGTTTCATAATTCTACTTATGAAATGGAGTCCTGCTTATGAAACATAGTCCTGGACTTCAAACTCTGACACACTTAACTCAAACAGGGGACTGCTAGATTGGGTACCAATTCTAAGCCACTTCTTGTACCATCTTGGCCACTCTGACTCAGATCTGAAGACCAGTATGGTAAAAACACTGTGGACTATTACCTTGCCCTGACATTATCCTTTATTTTCAAGAATGATTTCTGAAACCTGATTCAGAGAAGGGATAAAGTACAAGTACATGTTCAAGTTTTAGTTGATCTCTTTCATCTCAGGAACAGGGAAATAAGATCTGCAAGCTATCATGTGAAAAATGTAAGAAGTCTCCTTCACTCCCACTTTCAAATAATATTTATTGAGTATCCACTATAGCCAGGTGTGTGTGCTATACATAAGGTATTCAGTAAGCACAGTCACTTTTCTCACACAGTGCAGAATCACATGGAAGAAAAAGACATTAAACATGCACATAAGTATATAATTATAAAACGATATAAGGGTTAAGAAAGAGAATAACAGTGGGGCCTAATTTTAGACCAGGCAAAGATGAGGGAGTGATCAAGGAATGTCTCTTTGAAGAAGTGACTATTAAGGGAAAAGTGAAGTATAAATGGGAGGTATTATTTGATCAAAATGGTTTCAGATTAGTCTTCTTTGGAATCTGTTTTTGGTCAGGACTTTTTTCCTTGCTTATCCTACTGGCTTTTAGTGAAATTTGATGACATTATTGATCCTCCTTAATGAAAATCACATACCCCTTTACTTTTGCCACATCTTCTTAGTTGTGTTCATGCTTTGCAGACCACTCTGGAAGTCTCCTCTGTAAGCGCCTCTTCTTTTCCAACCCACATGTTGAGCTGCACCCTATATCCCTATATCCCTGAGAGTCCCAAATCTACCTCTTCAGCCTCTTCTGAATGCCAAACTCATATGTTCAACTAATGGTTACCTCTTTCTGGATTACACCTTAAATTCAACAAATCCAAAACAATTTGTATTCCCACTCAAATCTATTCTTCATCTTATTGCCTATCTGCACAATCATAATCTCTGAAACTAAAAGGATGGAGTCTTTCTCAACTTGTTCTTTTATTTCATTTCCCATATATACCATTTCTCTATTCCTGTTGCCCAACCTTAGTTCAGGCCCTGCCCATTGATTATATGGATTATTTCAAACATTTTCTGAGCTTGCTCCCTGTCTCTAGTCTATGCTCACTCCATTTCATCCTTCTCACTACCCCTGACGGCTTCTTTAAAGCAAATATTTGATTATTCTTGGATGCTTCTCCAATGCTCCCTTTAGGAAACATAAAACTCTTCTCATGCTATTAAGGCCCCTAATACTGTGGCCTCATTCTTTTAAAGGCTAATTTCCTGCCACTGTTCCCCAACTATTTTTGTAGTTCCAAATAGCTAAACATTTTTAAAACAGGCCATGCATGTTCTTTATTTTGCATGCATGGGTGTGTGTTGTTTTATCTACCTGAAATGCCCTTTTTCCTCTTTCTCTGCCTGATGAATCTAACAGCTATTTACACTTTGAAAGTGATAAAGTTTATTGCAAAGTGAAGAAAGGAAAACAGATATGGCCTATGGACCTAAAATCTGTCTCCCTGAGTCTAAGGAGTTAAGCAGTCTTATAGATTCAAACAAGGGGCAATGGAGTTGCTACCATTACAATAGGAAGTATAAACTACTACAACTTAACAAATGTAAAGAAATAGAGCTAAGCTAGAATAACCATTATAATAACAAGCAACTTCACTATAGTCAGTAGTTAGTTTGGGGCTGACTCAAGTGCCTTCATTAACATTAGGGGGTTGTCTTTGTGATTATGAGATTCTAAAGTTATAAAACAGGAAAAAGGGATGCATGTGGAGTCGGTCAGGAGGTTTTTACAATTTGCAGATCAGTGGGTTTCAGTATTTCTTCAGGTATTTCCTTTTGGCTATTCTACAATGTACCAGAAAATAAGAAGAAGGCATATATAATGATTCAGTCATAATTATTTGTCAAATCTTAATATTCTCTTTTAACAATTCTTTCCTTTTGTTTCTGTTCATTCCTCAATCATGAGGGATATCTGGGCAATGACTGCTCTGACTTCTTTATGCTGAAAAGGGGTGTCGACCTTGAGGTAGAGGAATGAGACTGGTTGTTCCTGGAGATACTAGCAACTCTGGGTTTCAGGGTTTAATTGGCATAGGAACAAATTCAGAGGCCTTAAGTCTCTGAAAAATAAACTTAAGTAAATTAAAAATTATAGGTTTAAATAAAAGGACTAAAAAGATTATAATTAGGTGATTTATTATAGGTTTTTTAGATAGAGTCCAAGGTGTTCCTTACAGTTTTCAGGAACAGTGTTGGCAATATCTGGCTGAGGCTTGCATAAGAATAACCGCCAGAGTGACTTACTGACTCTACTTGAAATCTCTTAGCCATTGAATTAGTTTGTCCAAATAAACTGACCAGATAGGCTAAATCAAATACCCAAAATCTCTCTTTTTCTGGTCTCACTTAGAAATTAAAGACTTAAACTACAGACAATATCGGGTGGTGCAATGGTGGCTCAGTGGCAGAATTCTCGCCTGCCATGCTGGAGACCTGGATTTGATTCCTGGTGCCTGCCCATGCAAAACAAAATACAGACAATATCATCTGTTACTCTGTATTCTGATTCACCTTAGTCCTATTCAGATCAGCCCCATTCACATCCATAATTGAAGTCTTTTCCCTTTTTCACTTCTTTAACAGTTGCTGTATGGAGTAATGCTACTCCTTTAAGTACCTCTAGAGCTGGAGAACTCCAACTCTGAGTCTCAGATGCCACACAGATACCCAAAGTTCCAAGGAGCTATGGTGTCACACAACCCAAGGAACAAAGCACCTCAAAATTTAGACATAACCAAGGCCCAGGAACAAATGTGGCTGCTGCAACAGCTTACAATCTAGGTCCTAATTTCCTTATGACCAATTCTCAAATGAAGCTATTTCCAGAAATAAAAACATATGGCAATTAACTTATATTGAGGTCATCACAACAGACCATAACTGAAATGTTGTCCTGTTTCACTTTTACTTGTTAACACGTATATTAATTAACAGATAGAACATAATTCATACACTTGCCTTGCTTCTCTTTTAAAGTCTCTTTTTGTTGAAAATGAAGCTCTGACCTGCAGCTGACTCCATGCACTTTTGGAAAAGCAGTAGAACAAAATAGTGTAACTGACAAGGAAATTTTTCATTTCCATGATATGTAACTTTCTTAAGAACAACCAAAACCATGACTGACAATATCATGATGTGGTCTTAACATCATGCATATCAGTGTCAGGACATAACGTGGAGAGTGAGAACATTGTCAACTCTTCAGGAATTTTATACAGTCTCTAAATATATGAATAACATTTCACCCATACAAATATAATTAACAGGAGATTAGAAGATCCCGTTTAATTTTGTAACACTTTCCTAGTAATATATTAAACTATTTTTAACACTTCACTTTTACAAGGTGAAAGAACAAATCCTTTGCAACAGTTTGAAATAAAAAGATATCCTTTTACAGTTTGATTTCGAGATGGCAAAATGTCAAAAGCTGTCAGGTTTGACTATTATATTAGACAGAAAAATGGGTCACTATAAAACAATATTTGGTCCCCTATTTGCCCAAAGTAACAACCAAAAGTAAAACAGGACTTAATATGATTAATAAGAAAAAGACTTAGTTCCTTTAAAAGTTAAGAAAACTTGTCTTCCAAAACCAATAAAGGATGAGGTCAACATAAAGATAAATGAGGATATTATTCTGATGTGATTTAGAATCTCTGTCTTCTAGGCAGAATACTCAGTTAAGAAAAATTTTTATAACCTCCTATTAAGAACAGACCAACAATTTAAGAAAATTTTGTTTCTTTAATAGAAAGAAAGTTAAATTTTAGTTTTATATGCGTATGTTTGATATAAAAGCCTGTTATTAAATCTTAGTTAACAATGACCACAATAAATAAAATTCATTTTTTTCTTTTCTTTTTTTTTTGGGGGGGGGGTGCATGGTCCAGGAATTGAACCGGGTCTCCCACGTGAAAGGTGAGCATTCTACCACTGAACTACCCATGCACCCCAAAATTTATTTTTATTAACCTTTTTATAACTTATATTCATTTAGATTTTGCCTTATACATTGTTGTTTTATATTCTGCAAAAACTAGTTATTTTACTTTAGGACTAAACCACACACTTAAATAATCTTATTAAATTTTAGTCAGTATTGACTATAACAAACAAAATTCACTTTTATAAATTTTCTACAACTTTCTACATTTATTCAGATCTTTTATACATTTCTGCTTTTCATTCTGTGAAAACTAGCTATTCTATTTTAGGACAAAACTACCTCTCATTTTTTCTTAACAAAGCACACCTTGCCTACTTTATATTTCAGCATATTTTAAGTTATTCAATAGATTTTTGAAAACGTCTTTAAACATCTTACAAAATATAAGTATTCTTAAAGTTTGTCAAAATAATAACTTAATTTCATTAAATACAAACTTACAGTTTTCACCATATTAGAGATCTAATAGATATAATGCTAACTTATTTTATCAATAAATTTGTATAAGTACAAGTAAACTTGTAGGGAGAACATAAACAAGTAGAATAAATTTGTATTTGTTTGGTTCAAAAGTCACCATAAAAATAAGAATAGGACTAGACTTTGTCACTGCAAATTTTTTGCAGCTATATGTGCTTTTTGTTTTTTTTATTCAGTTGGTGGTTAAATTTTGTTTGTTTGTTTGCATAACATCCCCAAATTATGAACAACCTCAAAAGCATATTAACAAGCTCTGGAAAACATACTACAATTTTTAATTTGTTCCAAGCATAAATCCAGGAAAACTTTTCCATAACTCTCAAGGATTTTTTCCTTTACTTATGAAATTTGGCAATTTGATTTTATTCAATTACTCCATCCCAAAAGGTTATTTATGTTTTAGTAATGGTTTACTGTGGCTACCCTTGCAAATGTATTACTGGAAAAAAATAACTTTAAATTGGGTAATTCTCTAAAAAACATGGCTATTCCACAACATTTCCCATGTGCCCACCATTCTGATTCTCCAGGCCCAGTAGAAAGAATTCTAAATCAAACCCACACTTCCCCATCTTTCTGCACCCAACCCTTCCCCCTATAGCTGTTGTAACTGGTTCATTCATATGTGGTTCAAGTTTAAGAGGACCTGGGGTCAAGGACAGGTGAGACAGAAAGAATGAAACTTGCTCTGTTGAATATGGCTGTAAAGGTTTCAAATGACGGTCTTGGGATTTAAGACAGATAAGGAGACCCCAGTGCTGATGAGAGTCCCTATGCCCTTCTTTTAATTATTTCCAATTATCAGATCTATTTTGCCTAACATGTGACCCAGACAATTAGAAAAATCTTTGTTCTTCCCTGAGCAGCCTTAACAGTTACACTGAAAGACACTTTGGTTTCTTAAGAGGACAGAGCATTGCACTGCGAGGAGGGTGTGGGTGGGAGAGGTGCTCTGCCTTTGGGAAATTCCAGGGGAAGACTTCTTTCTAATGTACAGTGTTTACAGTAATTACAAGTACTAACCCTGGGACCTAGAGGGTTTTTTTTTCTTCAAATAATTTTATCTATTTAGATTTTTTATATAATCTTTACCAGCAGTTCCTGCAGAGTTTGAATTTGGAGCCCAGGCTCTTAAAAAAGTCAACTCACTTCTACTGGTACTGCCTCCTGAATCTTCCTGGCTTAGAGTGAAAAGGTCTAGGTTAAGCCAGGACAGAGAGAGGGAAGGGAGGAGGAGTTTAAAGAGCACTAGAAGTTTGGTTTTTTTTTGCCTCTTTGTTTCTGTTTAGATTTTTTATTTCTGAGATTCCAGGAGTACAAATTTATAAAACTAAATATTATATATATATAATGTATCTCAGCATTTACTTATCATCAATTCAATTCAATTCAAACAGAGGTATTTTTAAAATTTTGTTTGTTAATTTGGTATTACCATCCGGAAGAAGGAAAATATATATTCAACAGACAGACAGACACAAATAGAAAGTTAGATATAAAAAAAACCCAGAAACATAGAAATATAAAACTTGCTAATTTGAACCATACTTTTTCATTCTTTTCTGGCATGACTTGCAATTAAGATATCATTTATATACTATATTAGTGGAGCAATTCTTTCTCTGCAGTTTAAGTGGATATTGTTTAATATCCACCAGAGCCATAATACCTGGCTGTTGGAATTTCTTTTAAATTGGTCTTACTATTTTTATACATCCAAGTTTTCTGTCAACCCACGCCTCTGGTTTTACAGCTTTTAAGATTTCTTCTGGTGTGCCATTTGAAAGTATTACATACCCCAGAAAAGCCATGTTTTAATTCTGATCCAATCTTGTGGGAGTAGCCTGTTTCTTTTTATCCTGATTCAGTACTATAGGCTGGAAGCTTGATTAGATTATCTCCATTGAACTGTGGCATGCCCAATTGTGGGTGTGACCTTTGATTAGATGGAGAAGTAATTAGACCCATTTCAAATGAGGCTTGATTAGTTTACTGGAATCCTTTAAAAGAAGAAACATTTTGGAGAGAGCCAGAAATGACAGAGGCAACAGAGAGAGAGCTGACACTTGGAGAACAGAGATACAGATGTCTGAAAATGCTTGGTTCCCAGCAGATGTAGCCATAAGATGTTAAGCAAGCTAGAACCTGGAGAGAGCCAAGGGAAGTCAATGAAGAAGCCTAGAGACAAAGCTAGCAGATGTTGCTATGTGCCTTTCCAGCTGAGAGAGAAACCTCGAATGCCATAAGCCTTTTTGAACTAAGGTTATCTTTCCCTGGATGTTTTAGTTTGGACATTTTTATAGTTTTGTCTTAAAATAGACATTTTCACACCCTTAGAACTGTAAATTTACAACTTAATAAATTCTCCTTTTAAAAGCCGTTCCATTGCTTGTATATTGCGCTATGGCAGCTTTTAAACCTTAAAACAGGGTGATTTGCTTATTTATCTAAGTGAACAGCAGCGCTGCTTACAACGCATAACCTTGTCTTGTAGGCATTCCAATGACAGACAAACTGGAGGAAAAGTTATCTGGGCATTTAACTTGGTTAACAGGGTTTTCCCTAGTAAGGGAAGTGAACATTTTAGTATTGGTTGGAAATTGTATTAGGTTTTTACTTAATTCCCTGTATTAATAAGAAAGTTAATTGTTTTTCCATCTGTATTGTCACCTGAGGCTCCTGGTGGGAGGTTAAGAGAAGTGATGCTTCTTTTTAGTAGAGCTCCTGAAAGTGCTGTTTGCTTTTTGAAGTACTGTTCTTTTTAAACTTGGCCCCTGTTATAATAAATGTTAAATGTGGTTTTAACTAACTGAGAGGTAGGTTAGTCAGAATCTTAGTTCTTGTATTTTCTGTAGCTTTCTCCTTATATCAGGAAAACTTTGAGTAATAAAGATCATGTTTAAATGCTTGATTTTCCCTGGATGTTCTAAATCCATATTAGTGTATTACCAGTAAATAGTACAAATTCTTTCAAGGAAAGCCAAGGGACTTTCCTTTGGTTCTTTTTTTAAATTTTATTTTCAACTTTTTAAATTATATAATATAACATGTACAAAGCAAAGAAATAAAAAAGCAATAGCTTTAAAAGCACTCTTCAACAAGTAGTTACAGGACAGATCCCAGAGTTTGCCATGGGCTATACCATATTATCCTCTCATATTTTCCTCCTTGCTGCTCCAGAATATAGGAGGATAGAGAGCTTAAATACTATTTTATCATTACAATCGACTTTTTTTCCTTCTTTGTTGCAAACAGTAACATATATACAAAAAAACTATAAATTTCAAAGCACAGCACCATAATTAGTTATGGAACATATTTCAGAGTTTGGCATGGGTTACAATTCTACAATTTTAGGTTTTTACATCTAGCGACTGTGGAGACTAAAAGAAATATCGATTTAATGATTCAGCGTTCATATTCATTTGTTAACTCCTATCTAATTCTACTATCACCTTTGATTTTTCCATCCCTCTCTTTACGGGTGTTTGGGCTATGGCAATTCTAAATTTTGATATTGGAAGGGTCTGTCACTAATATGGGGTAGGGAAATGGAACTATCTCATGTTCTGGAGAGGCTGGGCTAGGTTTCAGGACATATCTGGACCAGGGACCTATCTGGAGGTTATAGGTTTCTGGAAAGTTACTCTAGTGCATGGAACCTTATGGAATCTTATATATTACCCTAGGTGTTCCTTAGGATTGGCTGGAATGGTCCTGGTTGGGGGTTGGCAGGTTATGATAGGTAGCAAGGTATAACTGAAACTTGCATAAGGGCAACCTCCAGTGTAGCCTCTTGACTCTATTTGAACTCTCTCTGCCACTGATCCTTTCTTAATTACACTTCTTTTCCCCCTTTTGGTCAGGATGGAATTGTTGATCCCACGGTGTCAGGCCTGGATTCATACCTAGTAGTCATCTCCCACATCGCCAAGGATGTAATGTCCCGTGTAGGGGGGAAGATAATGATTTCACTTGCAGAGTTGGGCTTAGATTTCACATCTGAGCAAAAAAGAAGTCCTTCAGAAGCAACTCTTAGGCATGCCTATAGGTAGTCTCAGCTTTTCTGCTACCTACATAAGCTTCACAAGGGTAAGCTCCTGATTGAGAGCATGGCCTATTGAGTTGGGTGTCCCTAAAAGTTGACACAGTATCAGGGGACTACCTGATGGTAAGGTTTAATACTTCCATATTTTTTCTCTCATCCCTCATGGTACTTTGCCAATACATGTTGATTATCTGCTTAATGTATTTAATAGTTCCAAATTTTTTCTCCCATCCCTCATGGTACTTTGCCAATACATGTTGATTATCTGCTTAATATACTCTAGGATGTATCCAGGCATTAAAATAATCTATACAGGATTACAGGACCTCTTTCTTATTCTGTGTTCCCTGTGTTTCAATTGTTCAAATGAGCTATACAGATAGGCTGAATTAGATTATGCAGTACAGAAAATTTCAGTTCCAGACCAAATAAACCTTTCTTCCATTGGTCTCAAAGAGTATGTGTGGTTCTAAAATATAGACAGTGCCTTCCTTAACCCTATGTTCTGAATTACTTTAACCCCACCCTGTTCAGCGTCATTCTTATCTCTAAATATCAGATTATATATATAAAACAGGCTCTCAAAATCTCGAAATAATAATCACCACACTGACAATGTGTCTGCTCTAAAAGCTTATAATCTAGGCCCCTGTTTTCATATGAGCATTTGCTAAAGGTGACCTACCACTCTTGTTCTTTTGTTTCTGGCTTCTTTTGTCTCACCAAATGTCCCACATCCTCATTCACATTGTTTCATGCCTCATTATTTTCGTCCTTTTTTTGCAGTAGCACAACCTTTGTTCATAAGTATACACCATCTTTTGCCAATCTACTTCTCCGTCAGGGCATCCTTCAACCACCTGCAGTCATCAGGCATCATGCAGACGGTCCAAAGATGACAGCCCATCAATATTCTCAATTTTAGATAATTTAATTGTTTCCAAGAGAAAGAAAACTAATAAACACACCCTTGCCAAATAGGAAATTGAAACCTCCTTTTATCTCTTGTCCCTTCCACCATTATTTACCTCACTGTTGCTGTGGTAGTCCTGATGATTTTCTTTTGAACACAGCTCATAGCATGCAATAGCAATTTACCCCCTGTACCCTGGACTTCAATACTCTGTAAACAAGAATCATATCTTTGAAGTAATTATTGCGAGAACTAGTTCATATTTCTAGTGTGAATAAGTGGGACACGTAGGTCCATATAACCCCTTTCAATCTTGTTCATCTTCAATATGGTAATATTACTTCTAGACCCACTACAGAACCACCTTCACTCCTATCCATTCCCTTACATTGAAGTTCAACCTCATTAGCTAACAGTTTACCCATCTCTAGCTTCTATGTATCTCTAAGTCCCCTATATTCTTATAAGTCTCCGATTATACTTTTATGCTGGAAATAAAAGTGGGATCATACAGTATCTATCCTTTTGTCTGGCTAATTTCACTCAGCATTATTTCCTTAAGGCTCATTCATCTTGTCATATGCTTCAGGACATCATTTTGTCTTACTACTACATAATATTCCATCATACATATATACCACATTTTGCTGATCCACTCATCTCTTAATGGGCATTTGGTTTGTTTCTTTTTTTGGCGGTTGTGAATAATACTGCTATGAACATTGGTGTGCAAACATCTGTTTCTGTCATTGCTTTCAGAACTTCTGGGTATATACCAAGTGGTCCTATTGCTGGGTCTTAGGGCAACTCGACGTTTAGTTTCCTAAGGAACCGCCAAACAGTCTTCCATAGTGACTGCACCATTATACTTTCCCACCAGCAGAGCATAAGCATCCCAGTTTCTCCACATCCTTTCCAACATTTAGTTTCCTGTTTAATAGCAGTCATTCTTATAGGTTTGAGGTGGTATCTCACTGTAGTCTTGATCTGTATTTCCCCTATAGCCAATGAAAATGAGCATCTCTTCATGTGCTTTTGAGCCATCTGTATTTGCTCTTCAGGAAAATGCTTTTCCATATCTTTAGCCCATTTTATATTTGGGTTGTTTGTTCTTTTGTTGTTGAGTCATATGATTTCTTTATGTATACAGGAAATCAAACCTTTGTCCGACATATGATTTCCAAATATTTTTTCCCATTGAGTTGGCTGCTTCTACACCTTTTTGACAAAGTCTTTTGAGGCACAGAAGCATTTGATTTTGGGTTCCCATTTATCTATTTTTTCTTTTGTTGCTTGTGTTTTGGGTGTCAAGTTTAGGAAGCTACCTCCTATTACTAGGTCTTGAAGATGTTTTCCTACATTTTCTTCTAGAAGCTTTGTGATGCTAGTTCTTATATTTAGGTGTTTGATGCACTTTGAGTTAATTTTTGTGTAGGGTGTGATTAGGGGTCCTTTTTCATTCTCTTGGCTATTGATATCCAGTTCTTCCATGCCCAATTAGTGAAAAGGCTATTTTGTCCCAGTTCAGAGGATTTGAGGGCCTTGTCAATAATCAGTTGACCATAGATTTGGTGGTCTATTTCTGCACACTCAATCTGATTCCATTGGTTAATGCTTCTATCTTTGTGCCAGTTACCATGCTGTTTTGACCACTGTGGCTTTATAACAGGTTTTTAATTCAGGGAATGTTAATCCTCCTACTTAGTTCTTCTTTTCCAGGATGCTTTTACCTATTCGGGGTCTCTTTCCCTTCCACATGAATTTGATAACTAGCTTTTCCAAATCTTCAAAGTAGGTTTTTGTTGGGTTTTACCAACAAACTGGTTTACCAATTTTGATTGGTACTGCATTGAACCTGTAGGTCAATTTGGGGAAACTTGACATCTTAACTATATTTAGCCTTCCTATCCATGAGCAGGGAATGTCTTTCTACCTATTTAGATCTCCTTTGATTTCTTTTAGCAATGTTATGTAGTTTTCTGTCTACAAGTCCTTTACAACACTAGTTAAGTTCATACCTAAGTGTCTGATTCTTTTAGTTGCTATTTTGAATGGAATTTTTTCTTAACTGACTCCTCATTTAAGTCACTGCTTGTGTGTGTATAGAAATGCTACTGATTTTTGCACATTAATTTTATATCCCGTCACCTTGCTGAATTTGCATATTAGCTCAAGTAACTTTGCTGTAGATTTCTCAGGATCTTCCAAATATAGTATCATATCATCTGCAAATAACGAGAGTTTTACTTCTCCCTTTCCACTTTGGATGCCTTTTATTTCTTTGTCCTGCTGATTGCTCCAGCTAGAACTTCTAGCACAATGTTGAATAATAGTGGTGACAGTGGGCATCCTTGTCTTGTTCCTGATCTTAGAGGGAAAGCTTCCAGTCTCCCTCCATTGAGTTCGATGCTGGCTATCGGTTTTTCATATATTCCATTTATCATATTGAGGTAGTTTACCTATGATTCCTATCTTTTACAGTATTTTTATCAGAAAATGGATGCTGAATTTTCTCAAATGCTTTTTCAGCATCAATCAAGAGGACTACATGATTTTTCCCTTTCGATTTGGTAATGTGCTGTATTACATAAATTGATTTTCTTGCGTTGAACCATCCTTGCACTCCTGGTATAAACTCCACTTGGTCATGCTGTATAATGCTTTTAATGTTCTGTTGGATTCTATTTGCTAATATTTCATTGAGAATTTTTGCATCAATATTCATTAGGGAGATTGGTCTGTAGTTTTTCTTTCTTATACCATCTTCACCCGATTGTGGTATTATAATATTAGCTTCATAAAATGAGTTAGGTAGAGTTCCTTTTTCTTCAAGTTTCTGGAAAAGTTTGAGCAGGATTGGTGTCAGTTCTTTCTGGAATGTTTGATAAAATTCCCCTGTGAAGCCATCTGGTCCAGGGCTTTTCTTTGTAGGAAGATTTTTGATGATTGATTGAATCTCTTTACTTTTGATTGGTTTGTTGAGATCTTCTATTTCTCCCTGAGTCAGTGTAGCTTGTTCGTGTGTCTCCAGGAACTTGACCATTTCATCTAAGTGGACTAGTTGGTTGGCATATGTTGTTCATAGTACCCTCTTATGATTTCTTCAAGATCTGTGGTAATGCATCCCTTTTCATTTTTGATTTTATTTGTATCCTCTCTCTTTTTTTCTTTGTCAGTCTTGCTACTGGCCTATCATTTTTATTGATTTTCTCAGAAAAAAAACAACTTTTGGTTTTATTGATTCTTTCTATTGTTCTTTTGTTCTCCCATTCATTTATCTCTGCTTTAATCTTTGTTATTTCTCTTCTTCTATTTGCTTTGGGGCTAGTTTGCTGTTCCTTCTCAAGTTCCTCCAGTATGCTGTTAAATCCTCGATTTTTGCTCTTTCTTATTTTTTAATATAGTCATTTAGAGCAATAAATTTCCCTTTTAGCACAGCCTTTGCCATATCACATAAGTTCTGAGAGGTTGTACTGTCATTTGCATTCATCTCCAGATAGCTAGTGATTTCTCTAGTAATTTCTTCTTTGATCCACTGGTTGTGTGTTATTCGATCTCTACGCATTTGTGAATGTTTTCATTCTTTGGTGGTTTATTGAGGACCAGCTTCATCCCATTGTGATCAGAGAAAGTGCTTTGAGAATTTCAATGAATTTAAATTTATAAATACCTGTTTTATGCCCCAGCATATGATCTATCCTGGAGAATGTTCCATGAGCACTAGAGAAGAATGTATATCCTTGTGCTTTGGGGTGCAATGACCTATATATCTGTTAGGTCTAATTCATTTATCAAGTTATCTAACTTCTCTATTTCCTTGTTCATCTTCTGTCTCATTGTTCTATATATAGAGGAAGATGGTGTATTGAAGTCTCCTACTATTGTTGAAACATTTACCGCTCCCTTTAGTTTTGCCAGCGTCTGTCTCATGTACTTCGGAGCTCCTTGATTGGGAGCATAAACATTTATGATTGTTATATCTTCTTGGTGAATTACCCTTTAATTAGTATAAAGTGTCCTTCTTTGTCTCTTATGATATCTTTACATTTAAAGTCTATTTTGTCCAAAATTAGTATAGCTACTCCTGCATTCTTTTGGTTACAATTTGTGTGGAAAAATCTTTTTCCATCCTTTCACTTTCAATCTATTTGTATCCTTGTGTCTAAGATGAGACTCTTGTAAGCAGCATATAGTTGGATTATGTTTCTTAATCCATTCTGCCAATCTGCATCTTTTAATTGATAAATTTAGTCTGTTAACATTCAGAGTTATTACTGAAAAGGTGTTTCTTAAATCCATCATCATTTCTTTTTTGTCAGATTTATATATTCTTTTCCCTCTTTCTCTGTATCATTTAAACTACCCTTACTGGTACTCTTCCATTCTGTGCCCTTCTCTAGAATTCCCTCTCCTGTCTTTTTTTTTTTTTTTTTTTTTTTCCTGCTGGCAGAACTCCTTTTAGTATTTCTTATAGGGCCAGTCTCTTGTTGACAACTTCTTCCAGGACTTCTTAGTCTGTGAAAACTTTAATCTCTCCCTCAGTTTTGAAGGACAATTTAGGTGGCTACATTATTCTGGCTGAAGTCTTTCTCTTTCAGGATCTTGAATATACATACCACTGCCTTCTCACCTCCAAGGTGCTAGCTGAGTAGTCTGAACTCAGTCTTATTTGATTTCCCTTGTATGTAGTAGATTGTTTTACTCTTGCCGCTTTCAGGATTTTCTGCTTCTCTTCAACATTTGACACACTGATTAGTATGTGCCTTGGGAAAGGCCTATTTGGATTTATTCTGTTTGGAGTTCGTTGAGCTTCTTTGACTTGTATGTTTATGTCCTTTATGAGGGTAGGGAACTTTTCCTTCATTATATCCTCAACTACTATTCCTAGCCCTTTACTCCTCCCTTCTCCTTCTGGGACACCAATGATTCCTATATTGCACGCTCTGTTTTATCTATCATTTCCCTAAGATCCAATTTAATTTTTTCCATCTTTTTTGCCATTTGCTGTTTTGAGTCTTCGAAGTCAGTTATCCTGTCCTCTATATCACTTATTCTTTCTTCTGTCTCTTCAAGTCTGGTGTTGTGTGCCTATAGTATGTTTTTTGTTTGGTCAACAGAGCCTTTATCCTCTGTGATATCTGCTATTTTTTTATTTAGTCTTTCAAATTCCTCCTTATGCTCTTCTACTATATTCTTGGTCTCCTTTATGCCATTTGCTATCCTACTTCTTTTATTAAGTAGAGTTGTATAAGCATCTTTGATTAGTTGTTCCAATGTCTGTGTCTCCTCTGGTGTTTTAATTTGGTCATTAGGCAGGGCTATATCTGTCTGCATAGTGATATATTTAGTGACCTTCTGCTATCTTCGTGGCATGTAAATATCTTGATAAATTTACTTTGGGAGTTGATTTCTTTCAGTAGTCTAAGGCCTTGTGTTTGCAGAATGGTTGTACAGCATGGAGCAGGGTATGGAGTGGGCACTCAGTGTGATGATTTTTTCAGGGTAGATATAGGCGCCGGTTGGGCATGTTACACTGATGCTTGTGCACATGGGCGCCCAGTGGCCAGGGAGGATGTAGCTGTATAGGTGCACCAGTCTGTGGGGACATAACCCTGGTGTGTGCTGGTCTAAGGCACGTGTCCTTTGTGCGCATGCATAAAGCTGTAGCAGCAGGTTGGCATTATGCCTTCCTGTGTTCGGGGCACATGTGACCTGGCAGTGCAGGTCAGCACTTTCTCAGAGCTGGGAAGTGAGGCTGAGGGCCATGCGCATCCATCGTTCCAGAACTGCTGTAAAGTGCAGTTCCCAGAGCTAAATGATGTGATTGGGGACCTGTGCGCTTGCGTGGGCTAGGAGTGCCATAAACTGATGTGCAGAGCTCAGGGGTGCAGGGTGAGGCTGTGCAATACTATGGGCAGGCGGCAGGGGTAGCCTGGGTATGGAGGTTAGTGCCCACAGCCCTCATGCACTGGCAACAGCTTGCAGGGAACAAGGAGGTAGTGGTCAGGAGAGGTACAGGACAGGAGGGTTGGGCTGCACTTGGGGTGGGGGTGGGGGGAAGGTATGTGCACTGGGGCTGGTGGGGGTGGGGGTGCCTAGAGTGCGGGGAATGGGAGTAGGTGACAGGATTCAGGTGCACAGGGTATGGGGTGAATTGCTGCACTGGTGAGGGTAGCACGCCCAAGGAATGCAGTCTGGTTTACTTCGTAGTCCCCAGCTCCTGTCTGTGCACTCCTGAGGGCTCCACACCTCCACGCCAGGCTCCAGCCCTCTGCCTCGCAGTTCCTCGGCCTCTGCAACCAGGGCTGCCCTATGTGGTGCACAAGGCTCTCTCAGGTCAGCTACACTCCCAAATCGCTGCCTCAGTCGCCCTCCTGTCCCTTCTCTAATTTTTCCATGGAGCAGGGGTAATCTCGAGCTACTCTATTTGGCCATCTTCTCAGGAGTCTTTCCTTTGGTTCTTGTACTGTTTAATTAATTTTTTTGTAAGTTTATAGGTTTAGGGCCCCCTTTTTGCACACTTGCAATACTATGCTTTTTATAATGCCCTAATTTAGCCTAGTTATTAGCATCATTTCGATTTTTTTTCAGGATCTCTTTACTGGTATTGCTAAATTTGCTTCAGGATACACTGGGTTGCCAGGATTTTTTTCGTTTTTCTTTTTTTTGTATCTTTTTCTCACTTTGCTTTTTCTATTACTATTCTCTATTTTTCTCCTGTTATTAAGATATTTAATAAGGCCTGAGTATTAGCCCAATTTGGATTACAGATTGCTAATATTAAAACAACTAAGCATTCTATTTTCTTTGGGTCTTTATAGAGTGGGGTATTATTTTCTTAGTTACATGAATTTGATATGGAGACATAGCATATTTACATATATAAATCTATTTAGGTCTCCCTGTTTGTCTACTGTGCTAGTTACCTGCCAGAAGAGCAGAAGTTTTGCCAGTGGCTCAGCTGCTGGTATTAGAAAGCAGCCCTGGCGGATATGAGTACCCTGATAGGGATGGAAGGGGGGGACCATTTCTATCTAAAATGCTATTACCTTTGGTAAAGGGGGATACAGTGGAGAAGGAGGAAGAGGTAAGGGAGCTTCCTTTTTTCCTGATCTACTGGCCCCTTGGTAATAGGGTAGAGGTGGAGCAGATGAAGGAGTTTATGAAGGCTCTATCGGATCCTCTGGCTTTGAATTACACATTTTTCTTTTCTCTGCTAGTCTTTACAGGTAAATTTTTTAATTTTCTTGTCAAGATTGATAACTGAGAGAGACAAATACAGTACTGAACATACATCATTTCATACCATTTATGCTCTCCTTTGCAGAACAACTTCAACTGTAATACAATGTTCTTTTCTATAGAACACTTCTCAGGCCATTTCTCTCCTGATTCTAAATCATACTGAGGCCAGACAGTGTTAACAGAAATATTATCTATTTTTTTTCCATAAGCTTGTAACTAAAATCTCAGAAAAAGAACTCTATAGGTAAAAGGGACTTTGGACCCACAGGCTCCTCAGCTTCTTTTGGAGAGCCAGATGTGATAGCAAGATAAACAATCACAAGGTTTACAGCTAAGAGATATTTGAGAGCTCCAGATATGCTGATGCTTCAGCCACCAGAAGGCCTGCTTGATAACAGAGCAGTGCATCAGAACCCCAGCAACCAATCAAGTCATAAGTTAACAAGCCCCCATCCAATAAAGCGATGACACACCACCTAGTAAGCACCCTCCCCTCCCAGTGTAACTTCTCTTTTAAAATGCAGCTCCCAGAACAAAGGACCAGAGCCGTTTTCTTTCTTCCCACCAGCTCCCTAAGTGGGAGCCATTTTCAGCCTCCCACCTGCTTTTTCCCTTTTGCTCTCCCACCTGCCTTCTCCCACATGGTTTTTCCTTGCTTTCTCATCCCAATAAACCTATTAAGCTTTGACTTGCTATCCCGTGTGGAATTCTTAATGACTGTGTGCCTAACAAAATCTTTCTAATTTTTCAAAATACAGCCCAAAGGGCTATATTCAGGAATGTTATCAGAATTAGAATTTTCTATTTTAAAAAATTTCAGTAATCACTTGCTACATATCTAAGTAGCATACCAATTATCAATTAAACAGATACTAAACTCTTCATTTCATTATACATAATTGTTAGATTACTTATTTTACAATATAATTCAAGAGTATACTTGACAGACAGACTCACTCAGGTCAGGGCCTTCAACCCATCAGAAATGGTACTCAGAAAACAGAAAGGTGTAGAGGTCAGAGCAAGGGGAATCCTTTTGGAAATGGGACCCACGGCCTCACACCCAGGTCCAGGGGACTTGAACCCCTGTATGAACTGCCCAATGTATTTCTACATTGTTGACTTACTCACCCAATCAGATGTCCAGACCTGGAACTCTGGAACTGTTTCTCCCTTTGAAGCTTTAATGTGCCAAGGAGCCTGGGGTGCTGGCAGGCTAAAAGAAAACCCAGTTGCTGAGCCTTTAGACTAAAAGGCTGAATTAACATGCTTACCTGCCCTGCCGGGCTCCAGAACATTGGCCAGTCAGATGTCTTATTCTTTACAGACATCCATGTCCCGCCAAAGTTGCCAAATTCATTTGTTGAATCTTAATTTGTCAGTTACACTCTAACTACCAAACACATGTTCATCCTCAATTAGGCTACTTAAATATCATCTCTTTTACAACATGAACGCATCTATCTTAGTCACAGCTAGTTACTTTCTCTTCTGTGCTCCCATAACACTTAGCCCATACATTCATTTTAGCAATTATCCTACAATATTGTGATTATTTTTATATTACCCTCCACCGTGCTTTGCAAAAGGGCAGAAACCAGGTTTATTCATGTCTGACACAACAGGAATAACAATAATGAGTATATTAATTGGTTCTTAAATTGAAATGAATTTATCTACTTATCTCATTATTTATCATCATCTTAATAATAGTCACTATTTACTGAATCCCTACGTGTCAGGTGCTGATTTAAGCACTCTACAAACACTATCTCATTAACTTTTCACACTATCACCAACAGACAGTTGCTATTATCTTTGTTTGCAAGAAAAGAACTAAGGCTGTTGTGAAATCACTCACCTGCAAATGTTTGTAACTGACTGAGCCAAATTCAAACCGAGATTTTATCACATGACAAAGCTATGTAAAAGCTTATATAAAAATGCTATGTAACTCTCTCTTCACAAATACATGGGAAAATTTACAACCTAGTCAGGCCACAGCAGTCTTACTGAACATGAAAAAGCAAAACAAAACAAAAACTATGTTCCTCTCAGAATACTTAATTTCTATCAGAATCTTACAAGAGGATTTCTCATTTATCTAGGCATTGCTCTTTTAACATATAAAAGTAACCATGTAATGTACAATGTTAAATTTTCATTGTAAGTATACATAAGGAACATTAAAATAATTTGATTACTTTAAGGATGATTTTTCTAAAATGGGATTACTTAGTATATGTGATACTAAGTCAATATTTTCAGAAGGAAATAAAAGACTTTATAACTAATTGCAGACAATTATATATCCCCAATGTTGCTGCAAAAACTCCTTTGATGATCTCTAATTCAACTATTCCAAGTAGCTAAATATTATATCACCAGCTGAGTTATAAACTCTTTAATTTGTAATTTGATGCTGTAGAATATACTGAATTCAAGGAAAGAAGAAAGTGCCATATCCAGTTTTTGATAATTAGAATTAGTGGATTTCTTTTCTACTGCATTTAAATTATTAAAAAGAAAAAGAGAAAACAAGAAAACAATGGAACAACAATAAAAAAAGGGAGAAAACAAGAAAAAAGAGAAGTTTCCCTTCCCACCAATTTTATGCCCTTACCAGTGCACACAGAAGGTCAACTGCTTCTAAGATCAGTTCCTGATGGCCAATGCGACTGACACCCAGATCTTCTAGTTCTTGATGTGTAATGCGCAGCAGCTGGTCCCCACTAATCTTCTCTCTCTCAAAATTTTTAATATACTGCTGCAAACAGTCATCAAGACCTATGAAAGAGAAATACGGAAGATTAGAATGAAAAAAAAAGTTGAACCAATGAAATGGGGGGGGAAGCAGGAAACATTAATGCCTACCATGTCACAAGCTTAAGACCTTTTCAACTCCAATCACCCACTTTTTCTCAACCTATATATGAGCTGTAGCAAAAAAAAAAAAATCACCTCATCATTTCCCTAGTTGTTAGGATCCTATTTGAATTTTCCTCAGCAGTTATCAGAAAGCATCACTTCTCTTCTCAGATCTCCTTGTTGCATATTTCATTAAGTACCTACATTCAAACTTATCTGCATCCCACTCCAACTTTCTTCTTTAACTCCATTTCAAAGGGAGAGGTTTCCTTCTTCCTATACAAAGCTAATCTTCTCATGCTCTGGAATCCCATCTTCTGGCACTTTAATACTACTTCAACAATTAAATGCTCCCTTTGTTTGAACCACTTCCTATTCACTGACTCCTATGGTCATTCCTTTGCCATCTTAAACAAACAAACAAAATCTTTCCTTCATTTCCTTAATCCCATGTTCCTTATTATTCTGTCATTCCTTTTAGGCAAGCCTCTTACCTTTCTTTCCTCAGGCCAGTGTTCTTAATCCAATACAATTTGGATTGTACCCCCACTATAATCTTTAAACTACTTTTTTCAAGTCTACCTGGACAACTTTATGAGTAATCAGCCAGGCTGTAAAGTGGATCAGTTTTAATTATCTATAAAATAGCCTTGTACAGATAATGAACTAGACTGAGAAGATTATATCTCTCCAGAATATAAAGAAAGGAATAACAAGAAAATGAAGAAATTAGCAGAAACTAAAGGTCTTGATTATATCAAAAAGGGAATTTCAAACTTTCTCAAAGTAACCTGAGTTACCCTATAGCCTCTCTATACTAACTTATTTTTCTTTCATTCTCCATTATTGTGTATATTGCTCTCTCCCGGTTCTCTAACCCTTTATTCATTCCTAATCAGACCTCTCTCAAGACCATTTTTCCAACTGGCCTAAAATATTATTGCTCTCCACCCCAGGACCCCTCCCTGGCCCCTTTACCATTCAGTTTATATATACTAACTGAAAAATCTCACCCATCACCAAGACTTCAGCTACTTTCTAACATACTTTATTTCCATTTCACATCTCCCTCATGAGTGCCAGACCTATATATCTAGACACCTCAACATGTCTACATACCTAAATCAGGCCTTAATTTTCTCTCATTTAGATAAAGCAGTTTATAGCTTTCCTGTTAGTACTTTCAACATGTTAAGATTTGTGAGGATCTGTGTCCCTTCTATAATATAAGATTAATAAATTAAAACAAACATCTATAAATTTAATATTCCTTTGCTTACTCACACAAATGAATGTTAATTCATATGGATCTTACTTTTAATGTAGTATATAGTCCCTTCATTTCACTGATACAATTTATTTTCAAGATTACCAATAAACAAGATCTCCAATCTCTCTAAGCAATGTACTTTTCTATTTCTAATATATATATATTTTTTTGTCTCAGAACTACCTTTGAGGATGTCTGGTGATGTCTTAATTTAATCTCTTATATTGTCACAGTCACTGAGAAACATAATTTATTCATTCAAAACAGTTGTTCTGTCCTGTCACTTCTGATTCCAATGTCACCAGCTTATTCATGCTGTATAGCTTGCCCTAGCCTCTAGCTGCTTCCTCTGGCATGGGTCCATCCACTCTGTCACTGCTAGAACTCTAAAACATACTTTGATCAACACTTTTCCCAGTTAAAAAGGTTCTTTTTTTTTTTTTTTTCTAGATTTCAGTATCAGGTAACGTTCAGGATTTAATTGTGACCTCTACTTTAGACAATAGAAACACTTTCTAGAATATGAAAAAATAGAAAGTTCATATAACCATGCTTTTCTTTTATACATAGGATAGTATAAAATGCAATTGGTCTAGCAAACATCAACCCTTATTTAAGATGCTATGGTACTTCCAAACCACCTGAAAAGGACAGCATTATATTCAAATGTGTTTGACTACAAAGTGGATTGTATTGTATTCTAATTCTGGGGAAACTGGTCAACCTATGTAACTATATAGGCTCATTTACAGATACCCAGAATATTCAATAGAAACGAATTTTTCAAATATTCTAGAAAACTGAGGTTTTGCTCTAAAACAATGTAGGTAAAAAAACTGTTTAACAATTTCCACATAGTTCTGGGATAATAATACAGCCATACAAACTACTGATATAATTCAGAGTTTATCTGTCCATCACTCTTTATTTAGTAGTAAAAGTACTTATTATTTGCTCTAAAAGCCTTTTATTATATTTGGGTTTATATTCAACAAAAAAATATGAAAAAGTTTTCTTCAAAAGCATATATACGACTAGAGCAATTAAAAAGGAGCAAATTGTTGATATGCACAACAACTTGTATGGATCACAACGGCTTTAGGCTGAGTGAAAAAGGCCAACCTCAAAAGGTTATTGAATAATTCCATTTATATTACATGCCAAAAAAGGCAAAAATAAAGTGGCAGAAAATATCAGCAATTGCCAGGGGTTGGGAAAAGAGGAGGATGTGACTAGAAAGGGGCAGCAAGAGGGAATTTTTAGGGGTGATGAAAATATTCTATATTTTGATTATGGCTTTGGTAACATAAATCTATACATGTGTTAAAATTCATAGAACTATACATTAAAAAAATCAATTTTATTCTGTAAATAAAAATAATAAAGTTTTAAGATTTATAAATGAAATTACAGGCCATTTTATTTAGTAAATCATAAATTTATAAAGTTTGAAAAATACTATTAAAGTAAAAATGTATTTGAAAAAATTCCCTTTGACATCATTTTGTCATTGTTTGACATAAAAGACCCAAGCTAGGGAACAATATTGTGTTTCTAGTAATCTATTCAGCAACTATTTATTAAGCACCTGCTAAGTTTGAGGTAGTGTGCATGGATGTATTTAACTATACTTGAAAATACCCCTTCCTCCTGCTGACTGAAGGAGCTGAGAGACTATAAACAGAATTCTGTCTGAAAAACTGTATATAATGCAGAATGTGTGCAGAATTATGTAGTAGGAAACCAACTACTGAATGAATTTCTAAGGAACATGTTGCAGTCCAGAAGACTACTTAGAAGTAAAAGGCCAAGCCCCACAATACTGAACACTACCATTTTAATCTTACCTTGTCCCATCAAATTCCTCTTAGACCTACCGTAGTTGTTTGGAGCTGTTATATACTCCAGAAAAGGCCATGTTTTTTTCAACCCATTCTTGTGGGTACAGACCTCTTGTGGATAGGAACTTTTGGTTAGGTTGTTTCACTTGGGATATGAGCCACCCAATTTAAGGTGGGTCTTAATCCTTTACAGGAGTCCTTTACAGAGGGTAAAGGACAGAAAAAGAGAGAACTTAGAGAGATATATGCCCCAGAGATGCTAACAGAGGGGCCCCACAGATGCTGAGAGAGAAAGCCACTGAAACTAGGAGCTGAAAAGCAATGAATCCTGGGAACAAAGGACCAGCAGATGCCGGCCATATGCTTTTCCATGTGACAGAGGAACCCCAGATGTCATCAGCCTTTCTTCAGAGAAGGTTTCATCCCACTGAGGCCTTATTTGGGACATTTTCATGGCCTTACGACTCCGAATTTGTAAACTAACAAATCCCCATTGTAAAAGCCAATCTATTTCTGGTATATTGCATTCTGGCAGCTTTAGCAAACCAAAACCCCTATTTTTCTCTGTAACAATTTAATGTTGTCTTTAAGGGCAGAGACTAAATAAATCTTGTCTGTGAAGTAATACGTCAATTGTTCCATTTTGCAAAACACCTTAGTCTCCCTAGAATTCATTTCCGATTTTTCATTTTAAACCAAAGATTTTAAATGCCAAGAGACTTTAAAATGAATTTCAAAGAAGAAAGCAAAGAAAGATCTGGCTTGAAACTCCCCTCTCTGAGAAAATGACCCAAAAAAAGCAAAAATAAGGAAAATTTTATCACCACTGAAACTGGAAGACAGTAACAACCGTAACAGATAGGTTAAAGATTTAATGTTAAATAAAATAAAAAGGTACTAGAAGAAAACTGAGTTCCGTATCACGAAATGCAGAAACAGTAAGGAAAAAGACTGATAATTATTAAACCGTTTTTATTAAACATAAAAATTAAAACACTTTTTCTTGCAACATATGAAACCAAATATTCACCAAAAAGTACTTATATACAGTGATATACTCCATCAAGATCAACTAAAGAGGACAAAGTAACCCACAGACATACTAGCAAGTTGCTTTAAAATACTCAATTCTAAAATGCTGATATATGGTAATTTGAGATAGCAATCTTAAAGTGCAATGGCATATTACACAAAATAATGTTATAGTGGTTTCATAATCATAGCTTTTTAAGTTTATGCAGAATATGATAAATCAGCTAGACAAGCAGTTTTTAAAAAATGATATTTTGGATAGCTTACAAACAAACTTTTAAATGTCTCTTAGGTAAAGAGGATATAAATGCTTAACATTACACAACTATTCTGAACTTTCACATTTTATTGTTTAAAAAAAGTAAAAAATTATTCTAATGATATTTTCAGGAGCAAAGATTGCATGCTGTTCTAGCTTGCTAGCTGCCAGAATGCAATATACCAGAAATGGAATGGCTTTTAAAAAGGGGAATTTAGTAAGTTGCTAGTTTACAGTTCTAAGGTTGAGAAAATGTCCCAATTAAAACAAGTCTATAGAAATGTCCAATCTAAGGCATCCAGGGAAAGATACCTTGGTTCAAGAAGGCCGATGACGTTCAACGTTTCTCTTTCAGCTGGAAGGGCACATGGCAAACATGGTGGTGGCTGCTGGCTTTCTCGTGGCTCTACCAAAGGACTCTCTCCAAAATGTTTCCTCTTTTAAAAGGATTCTAGTAAGCAACTCCACCTTCAATGGGTGGAGACACACCTCCATGGAAATCATCTAATTAAAAGTTACCACCCACAGTTGGGTGAGTCACATCTCCATGGGAACAATCAAAATGTTCCCACCCAGCAATATTGAATGAGGATTAAAGGACATGGCTTTTCTGGGGTCCACCATAGATTCAAACCAGCACATGCTTAAATTAGATAGGGCTCTTAAGGCTGATGTGAAGGAGAGGAGGCTCAGGAGATGCAAATATTACTGTTAGACCTTGGTGTGTATACCTGAGACTAGGTCCTCAAGTCTTTACCCCAAGCTTCTCCCTGAGAGAAGTGCAGAAGTAGCTGATGGCTTGTGGAGCCTTGTGGTCATATAAAAGAGGGCACAGGTTGGCCTGCATGAATGTAACAATTGGATACCAGAGAGTATGGATGTCTTCGAATCTACTAACCAAGCTAGGAGACAAGAACTGTAGATAAGTGAAACCTTAGGTGCCTTAGTGGATGCCAGCTTGAATGGAGATGACACCTGAACACCAGACAATTCTTCCCCATCCACATGGAACATATCATGGGTTTTCTCCTGGAGTGTAGTAGAAAATTTTGGTGCCCCACACAACATCCTTCATGTAAGGCCCCCTCTTTCTCTCTTCCCAGTCATTCTTCATCATTCTTACTGCTCTGGCTAAACTCACCGATAACCTTCTAGTTGTCAAATCCAGAATGTTTTTAGTCCTTACCTCACTGGGATGTTGTGCTGCATTTAACTCTATCATGCCTACCTCTGTTCCATTTTTTGATTGTTCCCATGGAGTTGTGACTCCACCCATTAATCCTTTAAAAGAGGAAACATTTTGGAGAGAGTCCCTTTTTGTAGAGCCATGAGAAAGCCAGCAGATGCTGTCACGTTTGCCCTGTGTCCCTTCCAGCTGAGAGAGAAACATTGAACATCATTGGCCATGGTACTGAGGAAGAATGTGTCAAGCAGGGTCAAAAGAACTATTGTACTAATTTTAGAGAAGAAGAAATGAAAGCACAGAGAGATTAAGTAAACACATAAGTATACCCAGCAAGTAACTGATCTACAAAGCAAGGATTAAAACCTTGTCCCATATGATACCAAAGTCCAATCCATTTTTACTACATCAGACCATCTTAAGATTAAGAAAATAGACACCAACAATAAAATGGATTTATACTCTTACTAAAAAAAGGGATAAATGAAGACAGATAGAAATGAATAGTTATTAAAAATGAAGAAGGTATAACATAGGACCGTGGCTAATAAAATTGTACTCTTCCAGACCTATGTGAAAAAAAATTATTTAAAAGTAGCAAGGGCTGAACTATACACATGCTCACGTACTCTGACACATCAAATATAGTACAGGGTACCTAGCTCACATTTATTTTGAAGCCGCATTCAAATGAATGAAAGGAGACACAGTGCCAGCAGTTTTTTAGATATAACTAACACCAATACAATACATATTGACCCTCATGAGAACTCTTCTTTCTTATGTTATTCAATACCATCCTTCACAGTCACCCTCCTTCTACAAACATAAGATTTATCTTCACAACGATTCCGAGGAAAACCAAATAAAATAGGAAAAAGAAGGAAAATTTGCTTGTTGGCCTGTGTCATGGTCAGGTTCATGTGTCAACTTGACCAGGTGTGGTGGTACCTGTTTGTCTGGTTGGGCAAGTGCTGGCTTGTCTTTTGCTATGAGGACATTTCATAGAATTAAATCATGATCACATAGGCTACAACCACAGCTGATTCCATTTGTAGTCAGCCAAGGGGAGTGCCTTCTTTAATGAGTGATGCTTAATCTAATCACTGGAACCCTTTTAAGGAGGATTCAGAAGAGACAGGCTCTCTTCCTGCTTCGGCTGGTGAGTCTCTCCTGTGGAGTTAGTCCAGACCCTCCATTGGAATCATCAGCTTCATAGCCTGCCCTATAGATTTTGGACTCTACATTCCCACGGTTATGTGTGACACTTATATAAATTTTATATTTACAAATATTTCCTGTTGATTCTGCTTCTCTAGAGAACCCTAACTAATACATATTTCATTTTTAACACCTTGCAATACTGACATGTAAAAACTTTCTTATATTTGTACATTTAATCACCATCATTATCTACTCTAGGTTTTGCTAAGTTATACAGTTCCTGTTTTAATCATATATCTTTCCTTCTGAAAAGACAGCCCCTAGCCTGCCACTTTCAACCATACTCACACTCAGCTTTCTTCATTATACTTACAATATTATGCTACCATCAAACAACACTGTGCTATCCATTTCTGAATTTTTACATTCAGTCTTGTTGACCTTTCTGTACTCCTTCAGCATCAAATGCCAATCTCTACTCTCTATCTCCTGGTAACCTGTGTTCTCAACTTTAATTCAGAGTTTACTCATTATAGTTAGTTCATGCTATATAGTGAGACCATACAGTATTTCTCCTTTCATTTCTGGCTTATTTCACTCAACATAATGTCTTGAAGGTCTATCCACATTGTTGCATGCATTATGACTTCATTTCATCTTACAGGTGGGCATTATTCCACAGCATAAATACCAGTTTATTTAACCACTCAATCATTGACAGACATTTGGGCTGATTCCATTACTTGGTAATCATGAATAAAGCCACTATAAATATCATTTTGCAAATGTATGTTAGTGTCCTTGCTTTCAGATCCTCTGAGTATACACCTAGCAATGGGATTGCTGGAACATATACATATGGCAATTCTATGTTTATCTTCTTGAGGAACTACCAAACTGCCTTCCAGAGTGGCTGCACCATTCTACATTCCCACCAATGGTGAATAAGTGTACCTATTGCGCCACATTCTCTCCAGCAGTTATAGTTTTCTGTTTTTGTTTTTTTTTTTTTTGACAATGGCCATTTGGGTAGATGTGAGATAGCTCATGGTTTTGAAAATTTGCATTTCCCTAATAGCTAGTGAGGTTGAGCACCTTTTCATATGCTTTTGAGCCATTTGCATTTCCTCTTTGGAAAAGTCTCTATCTTTTAAACCATTTTTAAATTAGGTTGTTTTTAAATTAGGTTGTTTAGTCTTTTTGTTGTTGAGTTGTAGGATCTCTTTTTGTTGTTGAGTTTAATATTCTGGATATTAAACCCTTATTCGATATGTGCTATCCAAATATTGTCTCCCATTGTGTAGGCTGCCTTTTTACTTTCCTGACAAAGTCCTTTGACACACAAAAGTATTCAATTTTGAGGAGATCTCATTTGTCTATTTCTTATTTCATTGCTTGTGCTTTGGGTATAAGATCAAGGAAACCATCTACCAAAAAATCTTCAACATATTTGTAAAAGTTTTATGGTCTTAGTTCCAATGTTTAGGTCTTTGATACATTCTGAGTTAATTTTTGTACAAGGGCCAAGATAGGGGTTCTCTTTCATTCTTTTGGATGTGGATTTCCAGTTCTTCAAGCACAATTTGTTGAAGAGGCTGCTCTGTCCAGCTGACATGACTTTACCGCCTTATCAAAGACCAACTGTCGGTACTTGAGAGGATCTATTTCTTAATATTCAATTCAATTCCATTGGTCAGTATATGTAGCTTTATTCCAGTACCATGCTGTTTGGACCACTGTAGCTTTGTAACATGCTTTAAAGTCAGGTGGTGTGAGACCTCCCACTTCATTTTCCTTTCTCAAGATATTTTTAGCTATTTGGGGCACTCTGCTCTTCCAAATAAATTTGATTGTTGGTTTTTATATTTCTGCAAAGTAAGTTTAATCCATTCCTGTGGATTGGATTTGCTTCTTTATTTGCTTCTTTACTCTTGCGTTGGTCAGACTCTCCAGAAAACAGCCTTTCTAGAGTCCTACCTGGAGTAGAAGGTTTGGCTGCCGGTATTCTGCAAGCTAAGTAGGGGAAGGGAGCTGGAGCCTCATTATCCAGTTATTAATTCTCATTTTCAGTACGGGGCCCAGAGTCCCCCAGACCATAAATCTTTTGTTTCATCCTCTCCTGAGTATAAACCCTAGACTTGTGCCACAATCAGCTAAGGACTGTTACTTAGAAAGTCGAGTGGAGGAAGGAGTTCAGTGATCTAATTCCTTTTCAAAAGCTTTCACCAAACCTTCCTTTTTTAGCCCTATCGTTTTACCCAACCTTCCTCCTCACTTCCAGACATACTAGTTCCTGAGTCTTTTGCGGGCTTTCCCCACTGTTAGCTTAGAATTCAGCATTCTGCAGTCAATCACTTAAGTCAGGTACCATCATGTTACTGCTGTCTCCTCTTCTGTATGACTTACCATTGGCCTTTAAAAAACATCCATGTGGCATAGGCCAAATACCCCTAAAAAGTGGGAGAAAGATCAGGGGTGATGGTGGAGTTACACAGAGAGGGTAGAGTTTAACAAATGAGTATGATGGCTGAAGCATTATATTGACACATTTAGCTCTATCCTCATGTCTTTTAGATATGCTTTAGAATCCCATATCACTTAAGATGCTGAACATTTGTTCCAGCATTCCCACCAAAGACAGAGAAGATAAAAATAGGAATTATGAATCTTTAAGCTTCTCCTATGGTCTGCATTGCCAACCACAGCCACAGAAGCCTGTGGTGGACTTACTATTCTGCGTGTTCTTTATTTCCGTTAAAGCTGGGCACGTGAGGAAAACTGATTTATGGAGCCTATATCCAGCCTAGTTGGGGGGAAGGGAAGCACAGCATTGATTCAAGCTGCAGTAAATCCAAACATGACTAGTATTTATTTACACATGCAGGGGAAGAAATTCTAACAAGTCTATTGCTACAGAAGCTCATAAATTAAAAATAACAAGAATATTTCCTATACACCTGGAATTTCAAAATTACCAATCTGTTAATTGTGTCATTGCCCTATTCGCTAAGGAGGCTTTGAGAATGACAACTCAAACAGGCCCCTAAAAGTGAGATACAAAGCATATCACACATGAGGAGGAGGTACATTACACTCCAAAAGAACTGCATGTATTTTCCAATTTATATAGACAGAAATCAGAGGAATATATATGGCAATGGATTTTAAGAGTGTGGGATAATGGTGGGAGGAATATAAGGATGGATCAGGCTGAATTTATTGATATGGGCCCACTAAGCAGAGATTCTGCATTTAATGTTGTAGCTCGAGGGGTTAGAAAAGGTATTAACAGTTTGTTTGGATGGTTGGCTGAAACATGGATCAAAAGGTGGCCGACATTACCTGAGGTTGAAATGCCAGAACTGCCCTGGTATAATGTAGATGAGGGGACCCAGAGGCTTAGAGAGATTGGAAGGTTAGAGTGGATTTATCATGCAAAGCCTAACACCCCAGGTATGTCCAGAGGATGCACTTTTTACCAGAACAGTGAGAAATAAATTTATGACACTACACCATCATCCCTGAAGAGCTCTGCAGTTGCACTTCTCTGTAGGTCAGATATTATTGTGGGAACTGCTGTCACTGAGCTGGAATCCTTAAACACAATGGGGATGACCGGATCTCGAGTTGGCAGAAGCCAGGTGGCAGCACTTAATCACCAAAGACAGGGTGGACGTGGCTATTATAATAGACAGCAAACTCAAAGCAGGAGTCAAAATTATATGACTTGGAGAGATTTGGCTAATAAATCATGGGGTACCTAGAAATACAATAGACGGGCAGTCTACTAAATTCTTGTTTGACCTGTATAAACAAAAGAGTTCTAGGTCAAATGAACAGAAGTCTAACTTGAATTACAAAAAGATGGAGTCACAGCCTCTTCATCAATTTCCAGATGTGAGACAGTTTACAGACCCTGAGCCCCTTGAATGAAGGGGAGGCCAGGTCCCTTTGGGGGAGAACCCTGTTACACTGCCACAAATCTATACTGTTAATCTTCCTTCAAGCCTTCCCCAAGGAGACCAACAGTCTTTTACCAGGGTAACTGTGTATTGGTTTTGGAAAAGGAAATGATCAGATATTTTGGGGATTATTAGACACTGGTTTGGAAGTGACATTAATTCCAGGGGACCAAAAACATCACTCTGGTCTACCAGTCAGAATGGGGGCTTATGGAGGTCAGGTAACTGATGGAGTTTTAGCTCACATCCGTCTCACTGGGTCCAGTGGGCCCCTGGACCCATTCTGTAGTTATTTCCCCAGTTCCAGAATGCATAATTGGAATAGACATACTGAGTAACTGTCAGAATCCCCACATTGGCTCTCTAACTCGTGCAGTGAGTGAGGGCTATTATGGTGGGAAAGGCCAAGTGGAAGCCACTACAACTGCATGTACCTACCAAAATAGTAAATCAGAAGCAATACCGTATTCCTGGAGGGATTACAGAGATTACTGCCACTCTTAAGGACTTGAAGGATGCAGGGGTGGTGATTCCCACCACATCCCCATTCAAGTCTTCTATTTGGCCTGTGCAGAAAACAGATGGGTCTTGGGGGATGACAGTGGATTATTGTAAGCTCAACAAGGTGGTAACTCCAATTGCAGCTGCTGTTCTGGATGTGGTATCATTGCTTGAGCAAATCAATACATCCCCTGGTACCTGGTATGCAGCTATTGATCTGGCAAATGCTTTTTTCTCAATAGCTGTTAGTAAGGACCACCAGAAACAGTTTGCTTTCAGCTGGCAAGGTCAGCAATATACTTTCACTGTCCTACCTCAAGAGTATATCAACTCTCCACAGGGTCCTTGATCATTCCTCCCTCCCACAAGACATCATACTGATCCATTATATTGATGATATCATGTTGATTGGACCTAATGAGCAAGAAGCAGCAAATACTCTAGACTTACTGGTAAGGCATTTATGTGTCAGAGGATGGGAGATAAATCCAACAAAAATACTGGGGCCTTCCACCTCAGTGAAATTTCTAGGTGTCTAGTAGTGTGGGGCATGTCGAGATATCCCTTCTAAGGTGAAGGATAAGTTGCTGCATCTGGCCCTTCCTACGATCAAAAAAGAGGGACAGTGCCTAGTTGGTCTCTTTGGATTTTGGGGACAACATATTCCTCATTTGGGTGTGCTACTCTGGTCCATTTATAGAGTGAACCAGAAAAGCTGCTAATTTTGAGTGGGGACCTGAACAAGAGGAAGCTCTGTGACAGGTCCAGGCTGCTGTACAAGCTGCTCTGCCACTTGGACCGTATGATCCAGCAGATCCAATGGTGCTGGAGGTGTCAGTGGCAAATAGAGATGCTGTTTGGAGCCTCTGGCAGGCCCCTATAGGAGAATCACAATGCAGACCCTTAGGATTTTGGAGCAAAGCCTTACCATCTGCTACAGATAACTACTCTCCTTTTGAGAAACAGATTTGGCCTGCTACTGGGCCTTAGTGGAGACCGAATGTTTAACCTTGGGCCACCAAGTTGCCATGAGACCTGAGTTGCCTATCATGAGCTGGTGTTGTCTGACATAAAGTTGGACATGCACAGCAGCATTCCATCATAAAATGAAAATGGTATATACAAGATAGGGCCAGAGCAGGTCCTGAAGGCACAAGTAGGTTACATGAGGAAGTGGCCCAAATGTCCAGGGTCTCCACTCCTGCCACATTACCTTCTTTTTCCCAGACCAGAGCTATGGCCTCTTGGGGAGTTCCTTACAGTGAATTGACTGAGGAAGAGAAAAGTTGGGCCTGGGTTACAGACGGTTTAGCATGATACGCAGGTACCATCAGAAAGTGGACAGCTACAGCACTACAACCCCTTTCTGGGGTGTCGTTGAAGGACAGTGGTGAGGGAAAATCCTCCCAGTGGGCAGAACTTCGAGCAGCGTACCTGGTTGTTAATTTTGCTTGGAAGGAGAACTGGCTAGAGATGCGTTTATATACTGACTTGTGGGCTGTTGCTAATGGTTTGGCTGGATGGTCAGGGACTTGGAAAGACCATAATTGGAATACTGGTGACAAAGAGGTCTGGGGAAGAGGTATATGGGTAGACCTTTCTGAGTGGGTTAAAAACATGAAGATATTGGTGTTCCATGTGAATGCCCACCAGAGGGTGACTTCAGCAGAGAAAGATTTAATAATCAAGTGGATAAGATGACCCATTCTGTGGATACCAGTCAGCCTCTTTCCCCAGCAACTCCTGTTATTGCCCAATGGGCTCATGAACAAAGTGGCCGTGGTGGTAGGGATGGAGGTTATGCATGGGTTCGGCAACATGGACTTCCACACAACAAGGTTGACCTGGCTAAAGCTACAGCTGAGTGCCCAATCTGTCAGCAGCAAAGACCCACACTCAGCCCCCAATATGGCACCATTCCTCGAGGTGACCAGCCGGTTACACGGTGGCAGGTTGATTACACTGGACCACTTCCTTCATGGAAGAGGCAGCAATCTGTTCTAATTGGAATAGACACATACTCTGGATATGGGTTTGCTTTCCCTGCATGCAATGCTTCTGCCAAAACTACCATCCGTGGGCTTTCAGAATGCCTTATCTGTTGTCATAGTATTCCACACAGCATTGCTTCTGAT
Organism: Myrmecophaga tridactyla; assembly: GCA_004026745.1. NCBI lineage: Eukaryota > Metazoa > Chordata > Mammalia > Pilosa > Myrmecophagidae > Myrmecophaga > Myrmecophaga tridactyla. The sequence goes on from PVIY010018494.1 coordinate 41,801, forward strand.
CAGGGAACTCACTTCACAGCAAATGAAGTGCAGGAATGGGCACATGCTCATGGAATTGTCTGATCTTACCATGTTCCCCACCATCCAGAAGCAGCTGGATTGATAGAATGGTGGAATGGCCTTTTGAAAACTCAATTACAGTGCCAACTAGGTGGCAATACCTTGAAGGGCTGGGGTAAAGTTCTGCAGGAAGCTGTGTATGCTCTGAATCAGCATCCACTGTATGGTGCTGTTTCTCCCATAGCCAGGATCCATGGGTCCAGGAACCAAGGGGTGGAAATGGGAGTGGCACCACTCACTATTACCCCTAGTGATCCACCAGGAAAATTTTTGCTTCCTGTCCCTGTGACCCTGAGCTCTGCTGGTCTACAGGTTTTAATTCCAAAATGGGGAGTGCTTCCACCAGGAGAAACAACAATGATTCCAATGAACTAGAATCTAATACTGCCACCCAGTCAGTTTGGGCTACTCATGCCCCTGGATCAACAAGCCAAGAAGGAGATTACATTACTGGCTGGGTGACTGACCCTGACTATCAGGGGGAAAGAGGACTGCAACTACACAACGGAGGTAAAGAAGTGTTTTCCTGGAATATAGGAGATCCCCTAGGGTGTCTTTTAGTACTACCATGCCCTGTGATTAAAATCAATGAAAACTGCAACAACCCAATCCAGGCAGGGCTACTAATGGCTCTAAAAGTTCAGGAATGAAGGTTTGGGTCACCCCACCAGGCAAAGAACCACAGCCAGCTCAAGTGCTTACTGAGGGGAAAGGGAACATGTAATGGGTAGTGGAAGAAGGTAGTTAATATGAACTATGACCACGTGATCGGTTACAGAAACGAGGACTGTAATGCTGTTTTGTTCATATTATACTATTTAAGTTGTAAGATATCAAGTTTAAGAATGAATTATTACCCATGGACTTGCACCCTATTCTGGAGAGATTTAATGTGTTTCCCATTATATGCAGGACAGTTGAGTATTGTTAGGTGAGGAAAAAAATGCATCTTTTATTGCTTTCTATTTAGAAATTAGGTATGGTTTAAGGTGATGAGTATAGCTGCCAAGTTAACATGGGGTGGACTGTCATGGTCAGGTTCATGTGTCAACTTGGTCAGGAGGTGGTACCTGTTTGTCTGGTTGGGCAAGTGTTGGCCTGTCTTTTGCTATGAGGACATTTCATAGAATTAAATCATGATCATATCGGCTATATCCACAGCTGACTCAATTTGTAGTCAGCCAAGGGGAGTGTCTTCTTTAATGAGTTATGCTTAATCTAATCACCGGAACCTTTTTAAGGAGGATTCAGAAGAGACAGGCTCTCTTTCTGCTTCAGCCAGTGAGCCTCTCCTGTGGAGTTCCTCCAGATCCCCCATTGGAATCGTCAGCTTCATAGCCTGCCCGACAGATTTTGGACCCTACATTCCCATGGTTATGTGAGACACTTTTATAAATTTTATATTTATGAATATTTCCTGTTGATTCTGTTTCTCTAGAGAACCCTAATACAGACTGTTCTCATTTACTCTGTCCTAATTTATTTTAGAAAATGCAAAGTTGCTAATAGTTTTCCATAATTTGCAAATGGAAGGGTTGGTGTTGAGTAACAGTAATACCTTCTACTGATTTTTTGTGTATGTACTCGCTGTGTGCCAAGCTCTTTTTTAAGGACTTCTGTTCTAAGCACTTCACAAACATTTCCTTATTTATTCCTTAGAACAACCCTGTTAATTACATATCATTATCTCAATTTTACAGATAAGAAAATTGAGACTTAGGGACCATGCCCAGAATCCTACAACTTATAAATGGTAAGGCAAGGCCAATTTAAATTAAAAGACTCCGAGTGTTATACTACTGCTTATCTTGAAAGGCATGTTTACAGATTTCAATTTTTAAAAGTACAAGTTAACTAACAGATTAATCTTAAAAAGCCTTGAATTTGCTGCTTTCAAATTTTAATTACACTTAGGCATTTTGGGAGGTATGTGGGTATATGAAAGCCAAAGCTGTAAGCACTATTCTAAATCTGATTACTAATGCTATGCCCATTTGTAATAAAATTTCTCAAAGGCAATGATTTGCTGACTTCAGTGAATTTTACATGGAACACTTCAGTATGATCTCTTACCAAATGCTAACTTATCATGACAAAATAATTTGCCTAATCATGATGGGACTTTACAGAGCTGTTATCTTTTTATTATTATTATTTTCATTCAATGTCTAAACAATATTATTGAGTGTAAAGATATGCCAAAAATTGTTTCAGCAATGTGTGAATCTTGAATTTTATAAAAAAAAATTATACATATCACAATCCAAGGGAAAAAATAATTTTGTCTCCAAATGCCATCCAGATAAATTTTGAAGGAATAGAATCACAAAAGATTAATCGTCTTTGATTATCTTTGTCAGGGTGCTGGCAGAGAGTCCCTTCTTCAGGAAGCTCATGCCTATGGGTGGGAGGGGGCTATACTAAGGAGGAGGAAGGGATGAGAGATGAAGGTGGAGAAAACCCCTGATTCATGCCCATTGAAAAGAACAAAACTTGATGCAACTTTACTTCTAGGGAAACATCAAATCTTGGCTTATCTCAGCCCCAGCCTTCTCTAACGTGCATGGAATTCTTTGGATTTTAACCAGGTTCCAATGCCAATAACTGCCTCCTCCTTAGACTTCCACTACAGAACAGACTGCTGTATGACTCTCCTTTGACAAACTAGCTTGCTGAGCTAAGGAAATCCTCTCTTCGTGTCCCAATATCAGGATCCCAATACTACTGCTTTTCCAATTCCTGGGGTCAATTTTCATTTATTCATTCAACAAATTTATTAAATGCCAGGCTTTATTCAAAGGAGCAAAGATAAAAAGGTGAGCAGAAGCAGATGTGGTCCCTGCCTTCATGGAGCTAACAGTTTTTTGAGAGAGAAGCACATAGGTAAATAATTACACAAACAACCCTGACAAGTAAATTGAAGGGGAGGAAAGATATCTTGCATTTTGCTCCAAGAGCCTATACTAGGGGGATTTAACTAAATCAGAGAAATCAAAGTTAAGTTTTTCTGGGAGAACTGTGGCAAGAACTGATGACTGTAGATAAGTGAGTCAACTAGGCAAAGAGGAAGGGAAGAGCATTAAACTTTGGAAACAACAAAGAGCCAGTGTCAAGAAACAGGATAGAGAAGATGAGGCACTGAAAAAAGGCTGGCATGAATAAAATTTTGGTATGGAATTTGTTCCTTATTCTAAAAGCCATGGTAAGCTATTGAAGGATTTTAAAATCAGACATGTCTGAAAAGCTTTTCTCTGGTTTCAATACATAGAACAGTGTGGCTTGTGACCAGTTTGACTTTTGTCAAAGAAAGGATCATCTTTGGCAGGAACTAATCTTCCTGCTCAGCTCCGCTATTTCAGTTATGCAAGTTGAAGCAGGAGCCGTCGTAAACATGTCTTTTTTGTGGCCATTTTATCCCTCTGTGCCCATTTACATCGTCCTTACTTTCCCCAGGTAAGACAAGTTAAATAAAAGACCTATAAGTAGAGTTTATTCCATATATTATATAGAATTATATCCATGGTCTCCTGAATAAGAAATCAAAATCAACAGAAAAATGGGTAAAATACAGAATCATCTTTTAAAATGGTGACTTAGAGAAACAGTATGGCAATATAGAAGTAAAAAAAATTGCCTTTAGAAGTTACAACCAAGCGTTTTAATTCAGACATATGCAACTCATTAATTCTGATTGAAATAACCTCCACAAAAGAAAAATCTAGAATAAAAGTACCTGCAGAAACCAAGTATATTATCCACTATTAAACCTAATCTCAATACACATACTATGATCCTTTCCTAATAAAAAACAAATCTTATCATCATCATTTCAAAGCCACTGTTTGGAGCCTCCTGCAGTGTTCTACACACATGCATACACCCCCCCCAAACACACCCACATTTTCCCACTATAACTCACTATAAATGTATGCCAGCATTAACTATTCAACATTTCCATAGGGCCAAGCTAAAGGGGAAAAAAAAAAACAGGAAGAAACCTCTGGTGTTTAAAATTTTTTTCTAAAAACAGGTTCTAAAACGTTAAGACACAATTTAATTTTTAGTCAACATATATTTCACATCTAATGTTTTTATCATTTAGTTTTACTGAATATTATAAGAGTATAATTAAAATAAAGCTATGAATCTTGGATTTTTAACAAAAATGGTTAAAATTTGATAATAAGGATTTATTTTTTCAGAATAGAAAAGAGTTCTACATTTATCCACAGTCATTTCTGATACATTGGCTAATAATACAAGTAGTGATAATTAATTTTATTTTTGTTTTGCTTCACACATCAGAATTAATGTATATCATACTGTTACATTAAAAGCCAAATAATTATTTACTAGCTAAATAAATGTTATCAGCATCAAAAACTTATAAAGTAAATTTTACTTTACTTAGGAAAACAGACTATTTTGAGGGCTATTTTTTCCCTAAAATTCATAATATACTCTCAAAATAATTCTAGTAATTATAACTCAATACAATATCAGTTTCTCATTGTGTCTCAAACTTTAATGTTCATACAAAACATCTGGGGATTTTGTTAAAATGCAGATTTTGATTCAACAAGTCTGGAGTGGGGTCTAAGAGTATGCATTTCTAATAAGCTCCCAAACCACACTCTTGTAGCTGCTGGTCTGTTCACAACACTTTGAGCAGCAAGGTCCTGCAATACTCTGTAAAAATTATGAATTTAATATTCCTTTAATAACTTGTCCACTAATAAATCCCAAGTTCAATACTGTTCTTATTATTTTTTAAGTGCCAATTCGAATTTTAGCTAAATTTTACAATTTGCGCTACAACCTACAATAATCAAAATATGGACATTATGGGCGGCTGCCATGGCTCAGCAGGCAGAGCTCCGACCTGCCGTGCTGGAGGTCTGGAGTTCGATCCCTGGTGCCTCCTGCCCATATGCAAATTAAAAAATATATATATATGGACATTATTAGAGCAAGACTTGTCAAAGGCAAAAGAGACTTCATTTTTTAATAAGTGATGAAGTCATTAAGCAAATGGGACAATAATGATGACTGGTAATACACATGCACAGACACAGTTATGTTTATGTTTGGTAATGTCTAGCCATGTTCTTTTTGGTTTACCAGTTCCAACTAGGAAATATATTTTTAATGATACTCAGGAGTCAATAAACGTTATAAGTTTACAAACCATGAAGTAAAAAATTTTCAAACTATAAGCTATAAAAATTATTATAGTTAAATGGAGAGAAAAAAGGCCATTCTAAACTAATTATAATTATGCCTATTTGAATTAATTACTAAGTATATATTTTAAGGACAGGTATTTAGAAAATCATTTCTAATTTTCCAAAATGTGAAGCTTAGGGTGGGCCACAGTGGCTCAGCAGGCAAGAATGCTTGCCTGCCATGCCAGAGGACCCGGGTTTGATTTCCGGTGCCTGCCCATGTTAAAAAAAAAAAAGTGAAGCTTATGAGAAATTTACCAGCCTAATTAAGCACTTGTCTCATCCTTTGCAATACTGTTATCACCAATTATAAAAGAGTGGAGTGGAAGTTCTTAAAAAAAAAAAGAAACCACAAACAATACGAACTCCTGTCCCTTACCACAAAACTTCTCTCTAAGGAGATTCCAAACAG
>PVIY010018495.1:0-47499 GCA_004026745.1 Myrmecophaga tridactyla
TGAAAGCAGCCATCACCCAGCCCTCACCTACCACTTCCTTCTCTGTGGTGATCACAGGCACATGCTAAGTGGACATCCTTCAGCCTTCTGCTACCCCAACGCCTTTTCTATTGTGCCACTCCACAACCTGGCGATGTTAAGTCTAATGAAAATGCCTGGCCAGACCTTAAACCCAGGAACTGGGAACAAGAAGCCCGAGATGCTTATCAGAATAGGAATTCTCAGCAGCAGGAGCCCAGCCCCTGGGTGGATAAATACTACATTCCAACAGTAAAGATTAGTCAATCTTCTCTGGGTGCAGGGAGCCATGAGGAGCTGCCATCAATGACCGAATAGGAGAGCAGAGAAAAACTTCCTCTCCAGGAGATTGGTCATAATGGTACAGCTCCCCCTGCTCTTCTGGACTTGTTGTGCTTTATCAGTGACAAGAATATTATTTGCCTTTTGGGGGCTCTTTATTCTGTGCAATCAAGGAATCATTTGCTGAAAATTTCTATTGTGCCTGAATCTGTGTTCCCAAGAGGCACTGTTGTAGCAACTTGCTCCACAGCCTCATTTCTCTTTCTATCTTCTGTTAATGGTACAAAAAAGTACTGAGGTTATGAAAACACCACACAAAGTAATACCACAAAGAGCTTAGAGCACAGGAATCTCCAAACTAGACAAACTCCTAATAATCAAGTATTTATGATTTCTGTTGATATTCATCTTTAAATGTTAGTGATATTTTATAATGGATTAAGCACTGCACAATAAAAACCTTCCAAATACTCTAGGTGTCTAGAATTAAAAGATAGAATAGCATTTTGTAAGTATGACCTTTTAAAATGGAAATATTGCCCATAACATTGCTATACCTTATCATAGCCACTAGTTGTGTTTTAGATTCTGTCATTGCTCACTAGAGTGCATGATTAACAAAAAATAATGGGATATATGGAAAATGGTATGGGTCAATACTGAAACTTGAATTTTCTTTCACAGTCTCTGGTCAAAGTTCATTCCAGATTTGTGAACACTGTGATTCATTCTTCAGTAAACTAGTCTTTTGGGTGGATAACTATTGGGTTATGATTTCTTTTGATAGTAATTACCTTTAGTCTATCACTGAACTATGGAAGCTGATTGAAATGATATCTTGTGTCTTTCCTAGGATCTGGTGCCCCCAAGTTTACCAGGAGTGGATAATCTGGGGAAGGTCTGTAAAAAAATAATCTCTGCAGCTGGAAGCTGATGTCATGCCCTTCTAACATCCCACCCCCACACACCAAGTTCTCACTTGGAAGCCATAGGCTGTTTTAAAAATGATGTAATGAGAAATAAGTTCACTTTCCTTCTGTCAACTAACTATTGAATGTTTTTTAAATGAGGAATTTACAGGGATATGGGGTCTTCTGAAATGAATTGATTTAGGGAAAAAAAATCATTATTGAGACCTCCTGGATTTTTGTTTCCTGAAGGGGAAGCATGTTTTCAACGAATGCTTATAATGATCTATTTACATTCTCACAAGAATTCCTCCAGAGATAGAAAGGACTGTGTGATTTATCAAATAGTTACCATACTAATCCCCTAAACTAAAGGGCAGACTTGAATCCTTTTTCTCTGCTCAGCAGGTTATAAGGCAGAGTTCATTTCTAAAGCTCTGACTAGTGAACTCTCAGAGTTTACTCCCCAAACTCTCTCCCATACAGAACCAAAGGCAACATCCTCTGTCTTTCAAAATGAAAACAGTCCCACGCCAAATTATCTGTACACTTGAGGTCCTGAATTATGGAAAATGTGTTTGGTATTCTATTTTAATCATCCTCTGAATTCCAGTTCCCAACTCTTAAAAAAAAAAACAGGAATAAAAACATATCTTCATAATTGGTGTCCTGCAACTTTGAATACACTGTTGGGAAAGAATTAGCATGAACAATGTACACAAACAACAGTAGGGAACAAGGGAAAGTACCCATGAAAATGGCTATAGCACAGTCAACACACTCTCAGTTGAATTCATTATATCAAACTAATTACCAGGATGCTTTGATTTGGTCTTGTAAAGTCTTGTTATTTTTTGCAAATGCTTTTATAATTTTCTGGGTGGTTTAAATACTTCAAGTATAGTGTAATTATATACAAATGAGTCATAATTTGGCTATAGATAAACTTGCAAAGCTCAATAAACTCAAACAAAAATTTAGTAAATGTGCACAGAAGAAATAAAAAATTATTTATTTGTATATCATTTTTGTAGTATCAAATCATACATGAAATGAAAACTTCTACGTGTCAGTAAGACAGGGCATCAAAAATCTTATAAATATGTACTATAATATCTAAGGTAGAAATATCGAATTGGTTCTAAAGGGTGTTTTCAATTTAACACCAATCACATTTTCTAGAGTCAAGAGAGTGACTAAAATTCTTAATGAAGTCTTGAGTTGTGTGCTTAAAGGAAAAATAAAAATTGTTCACTGAAAAAATAAAATACATTCAAGTTTTCCCTAGAGGAACATAAATAGGCTCACCTGGGGAGAAGCCTGACTGTGATAAAGAAATGTTACATAACACTATCCACAGAGGAACTAGGAAAGATGATTTATGGAGTCTGAGACAGATACAAAACTCAAATAAATGAACAGGTGAAAAATAACCATGAATATGAAAATAGAAGAGGGCAAATGAGAGGATGTCTTTCAGTATAGTCCATTCATTGTAACAATTGAAATCCAATATAAGATCTTCTTTGGATAGAACAGTAGTATTATGAACAGCTTAAGAAGACACATAGAGTTTCTATCCATGCTAGAAAGAAAAAGAATTCAAAGGCAATGTTTGTGCATGGCTTCAGATTTTTATTTAACGGTCATTGGTATACAAATATTTGTAATTAGAGGAAGATACATATAAGCCAATAGCGATACATCATGCTTAATTTAGAACTTTGACATTACACGGCCTTACTTTAACTGTAGTCTGTTTTCCAAGGAAGAGTTTTAATTTTACGTATACAAATACTTCTGCATTTGGTGTAATATGTGACATTTTTCAAAAATAAAAACAGCACTGTTGCTGCCACTATGGCTAAAAGGTGAAATAATTTAATGTATTTTTAAGTAGGTATATAATAATACCCAAACATGCATGAAATGATAAAAGGGATTGGATTTGGGAAATATAAAAGAATCTCCCAAATAATATAGAATATGGGCCATGGTTAATAGATGAATATGTTTAAGTAACATGAATAATCATGAATTAATTTAAGGGAATACAACTTCCCAAAATGTTCTAAAGTTTTCTAATGCTTCTAATATAGTTTTTCCATTATTATTATTTCTTTCTCCTGATTCTTTGGGACATTTTAAAATGAAAAGGGGGGGCTCAAAGTAAATATCATCCTACATCTATTTAAAGCCTACTTGCCACTTCTAAAGAAGTTAACAAAACATTCTAGACAAGTAGATCTTTCTCCACTAATGGTGTCAATATCAAGTCAAATTTAATTAAACCATGTCAACTATGACATCCCAAGGTTCTGGAAACAAAAATGCTGGACATACAGTCTAGTAAAGTTGCTTGATTACACTTAAAGAGGACATTAATCAATAGTATATTAGTGGTAAGTTTCAAATGTTTTTTTTTTGAATCCCTCATCTATAAGCGACCTTCCATTGGTACATAATCAGGTAAAGTTTTCTCTACTGACCCTAAACATATAGTGAGAATTATGGCAAAGGGTCCCTCTCAACTGAAAGGTTGACCTTGGTACACATAGTCCATCTATGCCTTAAATAAACTATTTGTGAGAGCATGTGCCCTTTCTGACCTCTATGTTGGTAAATATTTTTTTCCCAGAAAGCCTTACTTTATCTCCGCACATAGCAACTACTGGTGGGTATCTATAACTATTATACAGAACCATAAATGGATACACTCCAGTGTTCTCAGTCCTGGTGGTATGCATTTTTGGAAAACTGTCCACTTAGCTCTCCCCATCACTCCACCACCACTACTGCCACCACCAACCACACCACAGTGGGAAACTTCCCTTCCAAGGACAGTGGTGAGTATTTGGGAATGCTCATGACTGAGTTTCTGCTTGTTCCAGAGTAAGTAGGATAGCCATGAGGTCTCCTAGCCCAGCATCCACCAGAAGGGTTGTTAAGATCAGTGTTTCAGACCATGGGGAGAATGGCACAGGCATGGTGGATTTAATTGCAGACAGAGTATGGTAACCACATGATACGCTAGACCAGGACTTATCAAGATCTCACCGAGGATTGCTCCAGGACCTGAGGGTGGTGGGACAGCATCACAGTAGTCAGTCAGCTACCAAACACTAAAATAAGAGGACATTTGAAAGAGCAGAGAAATATTTCAGCCAAAAAAATGTAATCATGTGAAAGAAATATAGATTTACTGCCAAAGGAAAAGCACAGATAGTAAAGATGATAAAAGGATGGTGGCTAGGCTCTTTGGAAGTCAGGAAAATCCTGCAAGAATTCACATGTTTTATGGCTAACAGTTGAGGGGCAAGTTCAGCACAGCTCATAGAGATCAGGACTCAGAGGTTGCTCAAAGCACAGCCAAGCAGTTGGTGATGCAAGAACCCTTAAAAGACTTAGTTGCTCCTCTGCAGCAAATATTAGACAAACCAGTTCCAGGGCTTCATGGAATTAACAGTATAAACTAAGTATAAATAAAAACTATGTCAGAGAACATATCTCTGCTCTTCCTCTTGGTTGAGGATGGAGCCAAGGGGGTTTCAAAGGTAAAGCCAGGATGGGGGTGGGGATGGTTCAAGGGGAAGGAAGACAACAAACATTTCTGAAAGTAGCTAGAGGCTACTTCATTTTTGTGTATGGATTTTCCTTGCTTTTTTTTTGTTAAGCTATAGGATGATGTTAGTGTTCTAGGTCCTGGATTGCATAAATTTACTGTTTGGCTACAGGATTTACAATCTCTGTTTCTAACTACTATGAGCATTGCAAATGTGTGATCCCAAATAGTATGTACTCATAAAGCCTGCTAAGATTGTATGGTGCTAATGTTGGGTCATCCCAAAAGAAGAAAGACTAGGTCTTTGTGGATAAAATTTAGCATCAGAAGAAGTTATATATAATGATGTTTCCATCTTTCAGAGCCCTGCCTGACCAGTGCAAACCCTGCTGTGAACTAGTAAAGGCTTCAACAAGAGTGTCCCCCATTGTGTCCTTACAAACATATATAAAAAAGCATATCACTACCACTACTGATACTTTGTATCCTTGCTAATGCTTCATTTCCATATTACTTTGGAAGAAAATCAAAACCAATATGCCTTCATCTAACAAAGTTATATTACTTTATTCATCTGAACCCATCCCTTGAGCCCCTATACATCAATAACATAAAGGATAAACCCGCATATCATGTAAAGTATTGGTGGATGTGTTGATATTTGAGAGAATATTGAAGCTTCTTTTCTAATATAAGCATATAAAGAAATAAATGTAATAACTTCTTTAGCTCCTATTTAACTAAGATGAAGACAAAGGAACATGATTAAAATTTCTGGATGAAATTTAGTTGGTGAATTTAGCTCATACATTGAATAACATAATTAATATTTAACAATATTTTAATCAAATGGAACACTAATAAGAAGTGTTCAATAAATATAGGCATATAAACCTGAATATAATGGCTTCCACCCAAGATGAAAGTTGTAATTGGCTAATTTATATTTCATTAACCAGTTTGGAAAACTGCATGTCTCAAAGTTCTCATTTTTATCTTGCTATAAAACCAAAAGATTCACATGACTTCAAAAGAAACCATCTGGATCATTTTCTTTTGTATGAGACTGACCATATGTATAATCTGATACTCACTTTAATGGGATTGCTGAAAAATTGCGCTATATATTGGAATAAAGGATATCAGGTAGAATGGTATGGGAACAGTAAACTGTGTAATATACCGTGGACCTAGAGTTGCTTAGCAAAGACAGAAGTGCTGGTGAGTAAGGGAGAGGCATCATCACAGTGTTAATATTCTCAGGCTGCTAAAGTTCATTCTCATTCAATGCACCAATAGCTATTTCTGTGATTATTTGACAACACATGAAATCTGGCTGTTCAAATTGTCTTGGAATCATTGATCCCAACATCAAAGTGTAGATAGTTTTGAAGGGCTGTCATGTGAAAGAAGTAGACTTCTCTTTTTACTTCAGAGATCAAAACTAGAACAGTTGAAAGAATCAAGGAGGTAAATTTTTAACTCTATGTGTTGAATAACTATCTTGTAATTTGGCCCATTACGAGTGATAGTAGAGCAGAGGCTACATATATGACCATTTTTAATCACATGATGTAAAGATTCTTGTTTGGGGATAGAATTAATTTTCAAGAGACAACAATTAGGGTCCCTTCCAAATCTAAGAATGCAATATTTTTAGTAAGGAAAACCAATTTTTCAATGTTTTTGTATACATCGAAATATTTGAATTATCCACTAATCATTACAATAGATTAAAAAGCCTGAATCTACTGACAGCATTTTCTATTTCATCATCTGTGCTGTTCAGTAGGCAGCTATTGTTAGAATATATATTTATTATTCTATAGATTACCAATAACTAACACACAGTATTCTCTGGCTCAAATCACATTCTTTAATTGGAGATGGTAAAAGATATTTTCTATTCTCAAAAATAATACGTAATCCTGAAATCCTTATCTCTAGCATTATTTTGAATAAGATTCTTTCCAAAACGATGGGGGGAAAAATGCCTGTTTGACCCAGAAAGAAAAACACATAAATTCATTAAGTTTAGGTTAATTCATCATCTAGCAGAAAATAGGGCTTTGAGAATAGGATGTGCTGCCTAAGCAGGGTGTGATCAGTCCTGGTAAAGGTGTTGGGATTCTTTTAATGGCCAGGGCACTGTTAACTGTATGCGTTTGGGAAGGAAACTGGAACAAACGTAATTTGACCATAGTCTTGCTTATAAAAATTAACTAAAATAAGCTTTCATTTGTTTTTTGTTTTTCAGAATTTTTAAAGTGATTGGATACAGGGGAAAGAAATGTGAACACTTTCTATTTTCCAGTTTTCTGATTATTCCCCTTCCAACCTGTTTTCTCTCAAACTCTTCTATTAAAATATGTGTAAATATTATCTGAAGTATATAAAAAGTATTTCACAGCACTTTAAGCAAAGAAAGTATGGCATATTAAGAACATATGACAGGGAGCCAGAAAGTCCCCTTAGTCTATGTTTCAAAACATCCATTCCCTTACTCACATTGTTACTGATACTTTTGCTAATAGCTGACTAAACAATCATTGAGGGTAAAGTTTTTTAATATGTTGCCAGTTGAGAGAACCACCATGAGTTTTGGAAACCTGAGAAGCAAAGCTTATGGTAAGAGACGACTGGACAAATAATTATTCTATGGTAAAAATAAATTCTAGATTTTTCACATAAAATATACTTGACCAATAAAAAGCAATATATTTTGTTTTCAAACTGTTGTAACTGCTAAACCATATTGAGCATTTTTATCCAATCCACCATTTAGAGACGACTACCTATTTTAATTAAATGACCTACAACAACGCTATAAAAAAGGTCTACTTTTAAAGGTGAGGAAATTGAAAGAGTGAATAATTCACATAGCAAGCTAGTGGAGGAGCCAGGGCTTGAACTCAGAAAGATGATTCCCATTGCTTTCCTTTCATTCATAAACTACATAAATATATTTTGCTTCTTAAGACAAACACATTTGAACTCTAAACCAGTACACCAGAAAATTTTTTTGCATATTAATTCTTAAAAGTACCCCATACATAAAAGTTTCTATGTTGAAACATATTTTTATGCAATATATTCTACTTTGCCCAAACTCTGAAGTCATAAGGCACATTACCATATTAAAGGCTCTCAGAAGTAATGAAGAAAAGAAACTCCAGGTTCCCCAATTTTCATCAATAGAGTCTAAGAATCATAACTACTGAATATTCTGGAAAATTCTCCACCATTTCCAAGAAGACACATTGGGATATTCTCATCTATAAAAAAAAGTTCTCATTTAGGTATGAATTTATAATATGGAGGATCTTCAAGTAAAGCATCTTCACTCCAAGCCTGAGAAGAAAATATTCTTTGCCCTCTTTATAGATGTTTCACCAATAAAAAGCTCAGAAAAATAGGTGAAAACCCAAATCCCACAGCCTTTACACAAACTTTTGTTGTACTCATTACTCCATGTTACTATAATGCATCATCCAATGAAGTGTTGTATTACTGATTTATCTAATGTGAAGGGCTTGTACTTTCTCTCTTAGCAAAAACCCTCTTCTAAAGAAGTGTTGACATTTTCAGTCTGCTTAGTTCACATGCATTTCTGCATCTTGCATCAGTGCCAATTTCCCCAATTAAGTTGACAACACCTGTTGTCTCAGTAGTCAATATGTCTTGGAATCATTGATTCCAAGACCAATGGAAAAGCACTGCTGATCTCTGAACCAATGATCAGAGTGACCCCCTCATTGTGGTTGTCTTCTTTCTTTTTTATTTATATGACACAAACATTCTTAAGAGACTGAGTCAACTCTCTAGAGCATGTTGTTATTACACATTAGAATTTCACATCCAAATGTGTAAACAATTCTCCATCTCTAGACCAAGAGATTTAGACACAATTTCTTTTCATATCACTATTTTAAATTATCTTTGTCATTTTATTTAATCATCCATCTTCCTTTTTTTTTCAAAGGGCAAATTAAATAATTTCTTAAAATTTTAGTCTTTTTCTAGAAATTGGCTAAATATATTTTGTTACCTCATCTGTATATCCTGGCAGTTCATTTGAATAATGAAAATTTAACAAGTTAATCTACCAACAGGTTTGCAATACCTTCTGGTTGTCCAGGGACAGGATTCCCTTTTAACAGGAATGAAATTCTGGGCACATAACAGCCTGCTTAACAAGGATAAAAGTCAAGAAAGAAAATAATCTCCCTGGAAAGAGAAGAATAAAATAATGGATATAAAATGGCACTGATTGCATCTTAGTCTTAAACATTAATCTTAATAAAACATCAAGTCTTAGGTCTCTTTAATAATTATACCAAAGGTCCAATGTCCTCATATTCCTATTGTTCCTAGGCACTCCTACCCATCTGCAGGCACTACCCCTCTGGAGAGCCACCACCAGAGACTTTTTCCTGTTCATAAGTCCTAATAAATCTATGCGTGCTTCCATGCCTGGTGTGGTTTTCAGCCTCAGGGAAGCATTGGCTTATGCCCTTCATGAACTTGGTCTTGGTCTGAACAGTTGGCAAATCAGTCAGGAGACTGAGACATCATGGGAAGTAGTAGGCATGGGTTGGGGGAAGAGAGACTCAGTGGGAGAAATACTATCCTGCATCATCCTTACAGGGAGGGTTGGCTACCCTCCTGGATGCAACAAGTGGAAGAACAACTAAATCTTAGCAAAAGGAACACAGCAGCAGCCATAGCATGGCCCCTTTTAGGAGGCTTACTTATGGCCACAGAGGCAGATCAGGTAGCAAAAACAACAGTCTACCACCTAGAGGAGGAATTAAAATTTGAAAGTTATGCATGACTCACTCAAGTGGACATGAAAGATGCCTTTACCAAGAGCTTGTGTCATGTAGATGATCAACTACAATCAATCAATTTAGGTTCTAGATATGCTCAAGCTCATTGTTGAAAATTACCCCAAATTTGAGTGTATAGAATACTAACTAATCCAGGGTGGGAAACAAAAGCTTGGGATTCCATAGATTCTTCATCTGATGGTGAAGAGGAGAAAAACAAAGAATTATGAGATAGCTCTCTTTCCTCTCTCATAGAGGAGGAGTCAAGTCCCCCATAAGTGATAACTGGAACACAGGGAATCATAGACTATATGTACAATTAATTATTTATTTGTCCCCCACTAACAAACAGAGATTATTAGCTCTAATAGACACTGGAGCCCAATTTAATGGACCCATGCTGGCCACAGACAATCAGAGCTGAATGACATAATTTGATCTCGCAATTGGGGAGACTGTCCCCCAGGGAATACACTGTATAAATTTCTCCTATACCTGAATATATATTAGGAATTGATCTGCTCTTAAATTTCACAGTATGAACTACCATAGGAAAATTCTGCCTTCAGTGTAGAGTAGCAAAAGCAGTTTTAAGAGGGAAGGTGAAATGGTTCACTATAAAAGTACTGCAACCTTGGAGAATTGTAGCCATTAAACAATATAAGCTCCTGGCAGGACACTGAGAGACTTTTGCAACCATTATGGAACTAGAAAGAGTAGGAATGTTAATACCAACTCATAGTCCCTTTAACAGCTCTGAGTGACCAGTTTGGAAACCTGATGGAACCTTGTACATGACAGTGGATTACAGGAATTAAATAAGGTAATATCACCTTTGTAGGTAGTGGTTCCAAACTTTGCTTCTTTGGACAAACTTACTAGTGCTCATTTATGCCAATATAATTTCATTTTAGATCTAGCTAATGCTTTCTTCAGTATTTCTTGGATAAACTAAGCAACCTGCTTTTGCCTTCATCTGGGAAGGACAACAGAATACTTTCACTATGCTCTCATAAGGATATTTACATAGCCTTACCATTTGCCAAGGTCTAGTAGCAAAGGCTTGGCTGATTGGGAGAAACACTAATTTGTGACTTTATTTCAACATATTGATGATATTATGTTAACTGGTGATTCTGTTTCAGAACTAAAAGAAGTGACAGAAACCTTAATATCTCATCTCAAAAGCTGGGAATGGGCAATCAACCGTGAGAAACTACAAGGCTCTGGCTACTCTGTCAAATTCTTGAGTATTGTATGGTTGAACAAGACCAAAACTATTTCTTCTGCAGTACTTGATAAGACATAATTTTTCCTACACTGCATGTCAAAGCAGTTAATGGCCTTTCCAGGACTACTAGGATATTGGAGACCTTTCATTCCCCCATTTAGCTCAAATATTAAAATCATTGTATATGTTAATTAGAAAAGGTTGTACTTGGGAACAGGATGACCCCACCAGGCTGCTTTTGCAAAAGGAAGAAGAGGCAATAGCATAGGCACAAGCCCTAAGGAGGGCAGGTCCTGATTTACCCTATGAATTAGTTGTGGCTGCAACCAATACTGACTTTGGGTGGGGTTTGTGCCAAAGGCAACATTCTAAATGAGTGCCTCTAGGGTCTGGTCACAATTATGGAAAAGAGCAAAATTAAGATATATCTCCTTAGAAAAGCAACTGTGTGCTGCATATAATGCTCTATTACAAATGGAAGTTCTGACACAGAAATGTCCCATCATCTTGAGGACTTCCTCCCTATATAGGGGTGGATTATGGACAGAGGCAATAAGTTGCACCTGGAAGTGCACAATTAAGTACTTTAACAAAGGGGAGAACATACTTGTTTCAGCACAGTGTTTTCAATACTAGTCCTCTTGGTGCCAAGATGCTCAAGACTTTAGGTCCAGTGTTGTATGTAGAAGATTAAATGGCTAAGTGGTTGCGCCTGAAATAGCTGTTGACTACCTACTGTAGAGGACACTGAAACAATTCCCAAGTACACTTAGTATACTGATGGATCCACTAGCAGCAACCTCCACATGAACTGCCAAGGCAGCACAACCCATTAGTGGCACTAAATGGTGGGAGACTGGCACTATGAAAAACAATCAGTGGGCTGAATTAAAAACCATACGGATGGCTACGTTACATGAACCAGGAAATGGGTTAACTACTTGTACTGACAGCTGGGCTATTTACAAAGGTCTCATGACCTGAATGACAACCTGGAACTAAGGACAATAGACAGTTATAGGTTGCCCTCTATGGGGATGAGAATGGTGGCAAGACATCTGGTATGCCTGACAGCTATGAAGGGTAACTGTCTACCATCTCTCTGCTCGTGCTCCTGACATGCTGCCTAGGAACAGAGACAAACACCCTTGCTCAAGTCCAAAGTGACACTACTAAAATTTGAGAAGTATCCAAGTGGTTTTATCAAAAGAGCAGACATTGAGGGTATCAAACTTCATGGCATTTAGTTAAGCAATTCCAGCTACTTGTCACACACCAACAACTTATATATATCACATGGGAATGCCCATCATGTTCCCTGTGATAGGACCATGCTGATGGCTCTATCAGATGGGATACATCCACTGATCAGAGGCTTCAGTGACACTGTGGCAAGTGGACTATATCAGCTCTCTTACATTCTCAAAAAGGACACCATGGTAGATATAAAAAAACCAGGACTTCTGCTAGTTTTTCCCACTGGAATCTAATCAACAACAAATCATACCCTGCACAGAAAAGGAAAGCACACACTACAGGATTCCTAAACAAGTAGACAGTGACTGAGGAATGCTTTTCACCAGAAAACTAGTCCAAGCATGGGTTAAGAACCATGATATAATGTGGACTTTTTATTTGTCCTATAACCCCATAGCTGCAAGCCTTGTGGAAACAATGAATGACCTCTTGCAGGAATAGTTGAAGATGATAAGATATCCCTAAAACAATGGACTAAAAGGCTATATTAGGGCCTAATCTTCCAAAACTCTACATGGCAGGCTGCAGCTCCGGCTCCAATTGAAATGCTAAAGGCTGGCCCAATGCAAGCACTTAAGAATCCACTTTATAGCCTAAAAGGAGGAATCATAATAATTTATTGTGGCCTATGCCTCAGGCCATACGAACAGGGGAAAATGAGGTGCATTGGCCTTTGTGTTGGCCTAAACAGGGCCATGCTGGTTAGGAATCTTAAGCCCAGAGGGAATAGAAGTCATCCAAAACACTGTAACAATTATTGCAAAAAAATGCTATTAAAGTTTTCATTACCAATCCTAGGTCCCCCATTCTTATAGAAATTTTATTTATGACTATGTGGATCTTTCTTATGCCTAGACTACTGATTCATGTTCTAGTAAATGACTCTCAAGACTTATGGGGGGGCAGGGGGTATCTGGTATTTAAATCCTTCCCACAATATTCCACTGTCTGGTACCTTACTATCTACCGATGGAATTCTTACATTATTAATAGATCATTCATCCCTTATTGCATTATTATTAGAGCAATAGGATTCACCCCTTGTTTTCCACAAACATCCTTCTTTTCACCTAAGACACCTAACAAATACCTTTCTAAAGTGGGCTTCAGTGGTAACTCATGCCCAAAATCAAATCTGATGTTAGGTTTGCACGGAGGTGCCATCTTCAATTGCTACCAGCCTTCCCTGCACCATAGTTCCTGCTAAGTGGATTTCATAGAATGCCCTGTTGATGTGGCAGAATTCAACACACCAACAAATCTTGAGTGAGACTTTCTCTTTTAGCTTTTCCCCTTGTGAGGTAACAAGTAAATAAGCACCAGTCCATATTAGGGTATGTTGTACATGATGGGGAAGAATTTCTGACAGTGGAAGCAGTAACCTTTAGCTGTATTGTCCTTATTTGCATGGAAAGTCTTAATGGGAACTAAGTATGGGCTGGTAACTGTTCTGGTTTCTAGCTGCTGGAATGCTACACACCAGAGACGGACTGGCTTTCAATAAAAGGGGATTTATTTAGTTAATGTATAGTTCTTCAGAGGTAAGTCAGCTAACTTTCAACTGAGATTCTTTCTTATGTGGGAAGGCACAGGGCCTTCTCTGCTCGTCTTCTATCCAGGCTTCTGGGTTCCAACCACTTTCCCTGGGGTGATTCCTTCCTGCATCTCCAAAGGCCTGGGCTGAGCTGCAAGCGCTGAGATGAGGTATGCTGAGCTGCTTGGGCTGTGCTTCGTTGGGCTCTCTCATTTAAGCACCAGCCAATTAAATAAAAAATCATTCATTGTAGCAGGCATGCCTTCTAGCTGAATGCAGATGTAATCAGCAAGAGTTGAGGTTCACATACCATTGGCTCATGTCCACAGCGACAGAACTAGGCACATTCACCTAGCCAAGTTGACACCTGAACCTAACTACCACATGTCCACCCCTTGTCAACTTGGCAACTACACGCATCACCTTAAACAATATTAAAGTGCAAAAGATTCCCTTCTACCTGTGGACCTATGAATCTCAAAACAAGTTGTCTGGTGCCAATATGCATAGGAGGACATTCACAGGATACAGGTTTTCATTTCCACGGGGAGAAATTGGAAGGAACACAGGAGTCACAAGACCCAAACAGTTCTGAAAACTTTCAGGGCAAACACCATTGGATTTCAAAGTCTGAAAGTCATTTATCCTTCATCTTTAGAAAGTGGCAGTCCCACCCTTTCTAAGGGTCTATGCAGTGGCCTGCCTCTTTCCAAATCAACCTTGGGGGACATTGAAGAGGCCATCTTTTTCTTAGCTCCACCCTCTCCAAGCATCGGGGCCACACCTAGGCTCTCTGCTATTTCTGGGACACATGCTCAACCCCTCCATGTGGTAGCAGCCAGGCTCTCCCCAGTCCCCCAAAAAGCATGCTGTACCTTCTCCAAGGCCTGAGGTTGCACGACTCTTCCACTGCAATGAGGTAGGAGACTCATCCTCGCCCTTCAAGGTAAACTCACCCTCTCCATGTATATGGGTGGGTCCACTCTCCTGGCCTAAGGTTTCTTGGCTTCAGACCCAAACTTCCATGGTTCTCACTGGGCAAACTCCAATTTGTCCCTTTTGTGTCCCCCTTTGTCCAGATTGGCAGTGATTCCATTTATATGAACAGTCTCTTCAAGCACTCCAGGACTTCTCCATCATTTCCTTCACAGCTCCTCCAAAATTTTCCCCTTAGCCATCAAAAAAACTGATCCAAAATGTCTGGTGTTTGCAAATCACAGCAGCACCACATTCTCTGGTACCAAATCTGTTCTTGTTTGCTAGCTGCTAGAATGCAACACACCAGAGATGGATTGGCTTTCAATAAAAGGGGATTTATTGAGTTAACAATAGTTCTTCAGAGGAAAGGCAGCTAACTTTCAACTGAGGTTCTTTCTTATGTGGGAAGGCACAGGGCCATCTCTGCTGGCCTTCTCTCCAGGCCTCTGGGTTCCAACAACTTTCCCCAGGATGATTCCTTTCTGCATCTCCAAAGGCCTGGGCTGAGCAGCTAGTGCTGAGATGAGATAGGCTGAGCTGCTTCACTGTGCTACGTTGAATCTCTCATTTAAGCACCAGCCAATTAAATCATTCATTGCAGCAAGCATGCCTCCTAGCCGACTGCAGATATAATCAGCAACAGATGAGGTTCACATCTCATCCACAGCAGTAGAACTAGGCACATTCACCTAGCTTTAAGTTGACTCCTGAACCTAACTACCACAGTAACCCTCAGAAGTGTGTAATTTTACCATTGAGCTATAAAATGATAGCCTTTTCCAATGGCAAAATTCAAATGGCAAAAAAATGCCTCGCCAAGGACATGGAGCATGTGCCTCTCCTGGGGGTGACTATGGACCTGTGGGCAATATGGATGGCCCTATTTCCCTCACATTTGGGAGTTCCCTGCAAATGGGCCAGCCATATATACCTGCCACCTTACATGGTTCTTTACCACACACTCCTGGCAACTGGGAAATGGCTAGATATGGATATGTAGTGAAGCTTACCTCATCATGGTTTACCCTTTAGCTATTCTTACCACAGGGGAAACTGTGATGGTTACTGAAAAGCATATAACAGCTTTAGCTAATCATATAGCTCATGTGCTTAACAAATCAACGTAGGCAGTATCATTGTTAAATTATGAGGCTACCCAATTACAGAAAGTTGTCTTACAAAATAGAATTAGACATTGTAACTGAAACACAAGGCAAAACCTATGCCCTTATAAACAATGTTGTGTATATATTCCTGATCACTCATATAATATTTCTCAAACTTTAAATCATATGCAAGAGCACACAGACAGTTGATCAATTATCCACTGACTCCCTTTCCACTTGGTTTAATTCTCTTACTCAGCTTTAGTAACACTTCTGTGTAGGATTATCTGCCCTATGTGTTGGATTATTATTATTCTGTTGTCTTTTACATTGTTGTTGTGGTATATACATGCAGTGCCTGTCCTATGGGCAACACAGTCTGTTACATGGGGGTGGGCTGTGGTGACCCAAGACACAGGCCCACTTCGGAACAGGAAAGAAACCTTGAAAACATTATAGTCTGCTTAACCAGGAGAAAGGTCGAGACAGAAAACAATCTCCCTGGAAGAAGAATATAATCACAGATGTAAAAAATGGCACTGATTGTATCCAGTCTTAAACATTAATTTTAGTAAAATATCAGGTCTTGAGCCCCTTCAACAATTATACCAGAGGCCCAATGTCCTCATACTTTATGGAATGTCTTTGTTCTAAACTCATATACATATTGCTCTAGCACTCCTGCTTTCTGCCAACCACTACCCCTCCAACAGCTAGCACCTGAGACTCTCCTGTTCATGAGTTCTAATAAATCTATGTCTCTTCTGTGCCTGGCATATTCTTTGGTCTCTCAGCAGCACCAGCTTGTACTCTTCACAAACACAGTCTGGGCCTTAACATACCTACAAGTCTACTACTGCAATATAATTTTTTGCAGTTCCAAGTAAGTAAACATTGAAGAAATTTGCACCAAAATGGTACAATTCTTTTTGTATGTTTATTTATCCAGATTTAGTTAAGTAGACAGATATAATCATTTAGACTACTAGGGAGGTTAAAATTCTAACTCTAACTCTATGCATTGTTGTCTTTAAGAATGAGACAACTCAAGTGTGATGCTTCTTGGTTATTCAGAATCCTCAATTCAGTAGATTATACAGTTAGTATTTCTTTCTCTTGCTGCCTGACTTTTGGCCTTTTAACAGTTCCTTCACAACGCTAATAAAGGATGGACCAAAGAAATATTAAACTTAAATTAGTCTGCTCATTAGTCAGTCACTGAGTCAGCAAGGACCTACCAGGAGTTCACAGTATACAAATTACAGCAATAGTAAGTGCTTAGTCAGAGGGAAGCTCATCGTTTGTTCTGTAAACTACATTGTACTCATGATTGTTGTTGAGTTCAATTATATATATATATAGTCGCATCTTTATTCTGACGCATAATTGTTATTAATTTTACCTCTATGTTTATGTTTAATATTTTTTCTAGAAAAAAATAACATACTATGGAATTTGAAATATAGTAATTTAAGTTCCCTTAAATTATACTATCAAGCTAGCATTTGTTGATAATATCCTTCCCTATTTTCCATAAAAATAATGATAAATGCTACCAAAAAAAGATTAAACTTCATGGAATCTAAAGATAATAATAATTTACCAAAAAAAAAAAAGAATTGAAGAATTTTCTAATAACTACCACAATAAGAAAAAACTGATTTAAAAAAAAACACAATCATCAATGCATGCTGTTCTAGTTTGCTAGCTGCCGGAATGCAACATACCAGAAATGGAATGGCTTTTAAAAGGGGGAATTTAATCAGATGCTAGTTTACAGTTCTAAGGCCAAGAAAATGTCCCAATTAAAGCAAGTCTATAGAAATGTCCAATCTAAGGCATCCAGGGAAAGATACCTTGCTTCAGGAAGGCTGATGAAGTTCAGGTTTCTCTCTCAGCTGGAAGGGCACATGGCTAACACAGCATCATCTACTATCTTCTTCCCTCCTGGCTTCAGGTTTCATGAAGCTCCCCGGGAGGCATTTTCTTTCTTCATCTCCAAAGGTTGCTGGCTCGTGGACTCTCTGCTTTGTGGTGCTGCAGCATTCTCTACTCTCTGAATCTCTTTCATTCTCCCAAATGTTTCCTCTTTTATAGGACTCCAGAAACTTATCAAGACCCACCCAAATGGGTGGAGATATGTCATCACTTAATCCAGTTTAACAACCACTCTTGACTAAATCACATCATCCAGGGAGATGATCTGATTACAGTTTTAAACATACGTATTGAATAGGGATTATTCTACCTTTATGAAATGGGATTTTGATTAAAACATGGCTTTTCTAGGGGGCATACATGCTTTCAGACCAGCACACGTGCCTTCACTCTTTGACACACAAAGGCTTGGACTGTTGGTGAATATGGGGAGAATATGTTGATTGCTTTATACTACCTCCCTCCACTCCTTCTTGCTCAAAATCCCTTAAGGCACACCCTGCACTGACCACAAGGATCAACCCCAGTGCTTTACAGAGGTTCCAAAGCCATGTCTTATCCATTCTGTCAAACACGTGCAGCTTTATTTCCATGTATATTCAGAAAACAAAAGAGTCAGAGTCAGTGATAAGAGTAGTTTCCTAATATGACGGACAAGAAGATCCCAAGAAGAAGGACATATTTCTCTAAGCCCTATATTTGTTTGGTCAATGAAGGACTTCCACCTGACTAACAGCCACTGGGGCAGAAACGACCCTTTGTGTGGCCAGTTTCCAGCCAGGAGAAAATGTTTGAGGAAATCCATTTCATACATCTGGGTCAGGTTAGTTAACTATATGCCAGACCCTGGAAATTGCATAAGGATAGCTTCTTGCAGCCAACTTTCAATTTTATTCTCCAAGAAAAAAATGACCCTCCATCTACAAAAATAAGGGCAAGAAACATCTTTAAACCATCTATTACAAATGCCAAGTTTGGATGGAACTCATTTTGATTGAACATTAGTGAGTACATTAAATTAAAACCCACAACATTAGCCTATGGTTAAAATATTCTTTTCCTCCTTCTTTCTCTCTCTGAATTGTCATTATCCATATCTTTAAGCTCTATATCTATAGAGTATATTTAGTGGTGCATTGCTAGAAAGCTCAAAAAATATCTTTAGACTGTTAGAACCTCTGTTTTATGAACTGATATGCTAAATATGAAACAGGATATTTCTTCTGTGACTCAAGAGCAAGTAATCTTAAAAGGAAAGCTTAAGGGTTTAGTCTAGTGTTCCTACAGGTTTATCATTTAAACATAAAAGATTTAATCAGATGGTCTGAAGGCATTTTTTTTGTTTTGTTTTATTTGTCTTAAGAGGAAGAAGTTGTAAAAAATTGTAAATTTAAATTAAATTAATTAATTTAATTTATTAATTAATATAAATTTAAAACCTGTTACAATCTTTCCAGAAATCTCATTATATCCTAAGCATTGCTGTATGTTATATTCTTAAAGTTCCACCTTACAAGCTTGGTAAGGTCGGCTAACATTCACTCAATAGCAATAGTTCATTAAATCAGTTGCCACCACCAGTTGCCATAGAGCAAGACGCAGTCTGCAGATTTGTAGTGTCTGAAGAACACAGTAAATTTTTTTCTGCATGTGCCAAAATAGGAAAAAACATGAGCTTTTATATAAAGATCCGGATTTTTCATCTGCCTTTTAAAATGGGAGCATCCAACAATCTTGGGTCTGCGTGGCCACAAGGTAGCCATCCATTCGGGCTAGCGTGGCCCTTTAAATGTGTCCCCCACTTTTTACTTACAGTCCGTCCCTGTCTCTCACACTCAGCTTGTTTTGCTTATTATAATCCCCACCTCGATTCTAATTTCCAATCTGTGTTCTATTTTATTTAACATATTTTCATGACAAGTGTTTATACATTAGCTAAATATACAGCCTTTATTATTTCCATTATATTGGTGTATATTGATCCAATTCATAAAAATGAATCAGTTCTTTAAATGGTTTGCTGAAGCATAAACTCTGAAATAATTCTTAAAGCATAAGTACCGCTAAACAAAATTGAAGAGGATCTACTTTAATTTCATAGAAGAGTTGGTCAAAACGTGAAGCCAACTAATGCTGAAGGGAACCATATAGTCTGTGATGAATTTGTATAAAGAAATCTAGCAGACTTAATAGTGGCTAATAATGGCATTGTAGATCCTGAATGTTATGTTCTCCTCAGGTTGAACATTGACCTGAGAAATCCTGATTTATATATTTTTAAGTATCAAATATTTCCTAAAGTAACCATCTGTATCACACTGTTTCATACCGGCAACTACAATGCACGAGGTCATAGGTGATGTTTATAATTGGAATTTTCTGTACTTTGCCAACTTTTACAAGAATATATACAATACAAAATTACAGGAGAAACAGTTATTTTAAAACTTTATTATATGTCATGTGCTGGAACATTTTTGCAGAATTGCCTAATTAAATATGATCACGTAAAAAAAGGCAGTATATTCTTATTTCATATTTTACTTTTGAAATTAGATAGCACGAAAGCCAGATAATCCTACGTGTTTATAATAAATTAATTAATCTGACCTCTTCTACATTTTAGCTGTAAAGGTCAAAAGGTAAATATGATCTTTTAATTTTTTTTTAATCTTGTCACCAAGATCAGAAAGAGAGAACAGAAAAACAATCGCTTTATGCTCTGTTCTGCTGCTTTTGTAATTTTCTTTAGTGAAATAAAAAATATATGTTTATTAGTAGTATTGATTCAACATAAGTTCCCTTTCTCCTCTCTGAATCATCATTTGCAGGAGGAAATGTTTGGTTTCCTTTTATGAAGCGTTGGGTGTAATTTAACTGTTTATCTAAAGCAACACAATTTTATTATTTACAAGTAGTAATATGTATAATTTTATTAATTCTAAATAAATAAAATATAAGTACCTGTGCCCTACCTAATAAAAGAAATCTGCATCATGGTTGTACTTCTCTTTCAAATCATCTTCCAAGTATTTTTAAACTCTCTACCTGTTATCAATTTTATCATCATATAAGCACATACATTTTATAGTATGTAAATGCATATTTTACAAATGCAAAAGAAATACATTTAAAGTATTGATAAATATATCATGAATAATGCAAAACTTACTCCTTAAACATATCAATAGAATGTTGCTGAAGTAAATCAATACTGAGCACAAAGAAACACCCTCTTGACAACAGCCAGGTCTTCTCTGCCAGATTAACAGATACATGCTATGACCTTTCCAGAGATAATCTTTTGTGTTAATGTGGCAGCATGTAAAGACAGAAAGATAGGTCACTCTGAAATAATACTTTCTCCGATAATAGGGTCATAGAGAAGATCAGATCAGCTCACTCCTCCATTTATCTCTGCTCCTTTCTCTGGGATCCACAACTTGTGAGAAATATCTCTCATTTCTTTTTCTCTCAATGGTGTGTATTGTGATTATCTCTAAGATTTTATTCTTTAATGGTCAGCCTTAATCATTTTAGAAAAATGCTGGGCTTCAAATATATCTTTAAACCCCTTTACGTTATTAAAAAATGATTGAGAAATCAAAGAGATTTTGTTTGAGTGAGAGATCTATGGATACTTATCATATTAGGAATTATAATTAATAAATTAAAATATACATTATTCACTTTAAAATAATATCATTTGCATGTTAACAGAAATTACCTATTTTGTGAAAATAACTATGGGTGAGGGGATGCATTGTTTTACTTTTCTGCAAATATCTTTAATGTGGGGCTTCATAAAGGAGGGGATTTCTTATCCGCTTCTCCTTTCACTGTGTTGTGATTTCACACATCATGGGGCCTCTAGGGAACTCACTTTGCCTTCCAGATAAAACGGGAGTGAAAGGGTTAAATGGCATCTGGTTAGTGTTATAAAAATAGGGTCAACCTTGCAAACTCCTAGGGGCTTCCAGGCCACATTTGAAGACTACTGACCTACACTATTTCCTCTCTTGTTTCAGCCGATGTTAAAGTTTCAAATCACACATATAAGCTAGAACTATACATATTATACTAGAAATTTCAACCACAGAAAATGGACTCATGCACATCCATAAGTGTGACAGGAAGACTAGATAAAATACTTAGCTGCCATTCCACATCGCTGATTCCTTTATATCCCTATTACTTTTGGTTTTCCATACCTTGCAGGGCTCTGGATCTCTGCATTTACAAAGATTTCTGAGTTGTGCTAAAACAAAGCTTGGCGGTGGGCCACGGTGGCTCAGCAGGCAGAGTTCTCACCTGCCATGCCAGGTCCGGGTGCCTGCCCAAGCGAAAAAAAAAATCCTTGCCTATGCTAGGTCCCTTTCTCTATCAGCTTATAAATAGGTAATTTAAAATTCTGTTCTTTAATTTTGTTCTCGCAACCTCACTTTGAAAGTGTAACGGATTAGTATGGAGATGTATGTGTCCTTTGATGTAAATTTTCCCATCTCTTTATGAAGGCAGATGTAGTGAATTTTGGTTTTAAATAGATTTTTATCCTCCTTTGGGTAAAATCTGAGATAATAGCTAAAATCATGATAAGAAAAAATACATGCCAGGGTCTCCATAGAAATTTGCTCCATATTTTGTTGTGGCTCACTCATTTATTCCTCATGATAACATTTAATTACATCTACCCATGGAGGTTTGAGGTCAACTTCTGATGACAGTTACTGTGGGAGAAGGAAATTCTGTATTAGACAGTGTGGAATTTCTTCAATATTACTGTAAAATTATTTTCTTTGGATTTGAAGATTATGTTCATCAGGTGTCTTAATGGAGTCCCAGACACTTCTTTTGTGGGACGTAGGACATACCAGGTAAATGCCTATGAAAGACAAGTATTGTTTTGGACAAAGACTGTCCCTTAAAAGCCTACAATCCTAAAATAGGAATGTAATTTGTGCAACTTTATACAATTTGTCATTGACCGCATATATTTTTAGGTAGTCTTAAAATTTATCATGTGCATTTTACGACTATGCTTTTTTTCAAAATCTTTATAAAATTCTAAAGAAGAAAAACATGTTGAGAAAACTGCATAATGTAAAACAAAATACTTTTTGCATTTAGCGTTGTCCTCTAACATGCACACCTTGAATAGTTTTGTAGTTTCTTTTGAGTAAGGGTTTTTATAACTAGTACTATAATGAGTATAGAGGCTATATTTTTATTGTTAAAAATCACAACTATAGATGTGTTTCCCTTCCACTCCCCCATATATCCCCCACATACACACTTTAGCTTATTCTGCCATTAAAGATATTGGAGCAGATGTTTTCCCATGTCTTCTTTTTCTCTCTAAAAATAGTTTTCTATGAAAATCTGCAGAGATAGTTGAATTAGTGGAAATATTCTCTAATTATCACAATGTGAAGATTGTGATTCATCAATGATCTTTGTTTTTGATATTCCTTAGGATAACAACAAAGCTACTGTGAAAGAACTATTACATATATCAGCTCATTTTAAGAAAAGTATTTTAGCAGTTATGGCAGAAAATGCTGAAATATAAATTACTTAGTGGATTATATTTTAGCGGATTAAGTTTCTTTCTATATTCACTATTTACAACACTTTAATTCTCTTTCTCAATCAGCTAAATATAACCCTAAAACTAAAACTATGATTTATATTTTGGAATGAAAAAAATAGAGATAATTAAATCAACAGGGAATAGAAAGGATATCTTAATATTAGTTTGGCCAATGTTATTGTAATATAAAATAAAATTAGAAATCATTCATTGTATTACTATTAAGTAGTAAATCAATATTAATAGCTTTTGTAATTCAGATTATTGTATAAAGTCAGTAGTCTGCAAATATCTCTTGAAAAAGGTACATTTGTACCATGTCCAAGACCGTTGGAGGATACAAGCCAAAGATCTGTAGAAGATGGCACTTTATACTGGAAATAAATTCCTTCTGAGTCATTCCAACATTCTCTCCATTCACTTTACTGCAGGTATGAGCAATAGTTTCTGGCAGATAATCATAAATACATCCATGTTAATGTTGATCAGAACACTTGTACAAAAAATATTATCAGGAGAAATGAATAAACAAAATATTTTCTATTGAATCATTATCCGAATTTAAACATCAAAATAGAAGAGATCTTAGGACATAATATTAAGGAAGAATTTTATTATACTAAGCTTCCAAAACAGTAATTTAACCAATAAAATAAATATTATACTAGAAAAGGCAGTTATCTTAAAATATATACATGATGCAAAAGAAAGTTTGCAAGGTAATATAAATACCAGACAAATTGGATTTCATTATTATATAATATCTCCTCACCAGAAAGATATAAAAATCCTGAATAAATATCTAATAGTATGGTTTCAAATATGTTTGTTCCTACATTATGACAAACATAAAAGGATACAAATGATTCACTTTATATACATGTACATATACCCAAATGTATAAGAATATTTAGACATTTAATTTTAATGAAGGTAAAAAGCAATATGGAACATAGCTTTTAGTGAGAACACTAAAACTTGATCTAGTTCATGAAGTTTTTATCTGGTTGTAATTTAAAAATTAAACGGAATAGGAACGGAATTCAAATTTATTGGATATCTATGATGTGCTAGGTAATTAATTCAATGACTAATATTTATTCCATACATTCTCAATGACAAAACTGTACAAAATGCTCTTCATGGATGAGCTGCAAAAATTACAAAAAGCAATTTTATTATCACCAATTTACTGATGGGAAAACAGAGGTTTAGCTAGGATAAAATGACACAAAATTCACACATGATCAGAACAAGTACTATCAGAAGGAGAGTTCAAGCTAATTGACCAAAGACACATGACTGGAAAGTGGTGGAGCCAAAATTTACACATTTCTACATCTTTGTGCTTTTTCCATTACATTGTGTTGCATGTATAAGCAATTGTGCTTAATATGTCAGGTTTAGTGAGAGTATCAACTGTTATTAAAAAAAAAAAAAATCTTTCTGAAGGGCTAAGGCATGGCATATGGAATGAATGAGTTTTGATGAAGAGAACAGAGTCAGGCCAGGAGAGGCTTTTTAAAGATGTAGACTTTAGTGAGCTCACAGAAAAATATCCAGTAAAAGGAATCAATTGTGAAAACAGACATACAAACACACGCACACACACAACACAATGCAAACATACACAACACTCATATTCATATGCAATGACTAGAGGGACATCAAAAATGAACTCTACTTTCTTTAAAGTTATTCCCAAAGTTGGTGTTGCCTGGTATCACCTATTATTACAAAGTCATGTGGTACTATGCAGACTAGTGCCTCCCTTCTGGTTTGGACCCTGAAATTACCTTTAAAACCATTAAAAGACATTTACACTGTACCCAGGGCTTGTTAGAATACAAGAAATGATGTGGTAAGCAGAATAATGACCACCCAAACATGCCCATGTCTTACTCCCTTCAACTTCAGTATGCGCTGACTTAGAGGGAGGATGCTGAAGATAAGATTAAATTAAGGAAGTTGAGATGGGGTGATTATCCTGGATAAATGGGGAATCTTTCTCAACTGTTTCCAGCTGTGTGGCTGGAAAGAGATGAAATTTCAAAAACTTGATAGAGAGATGAGATGTGCTGATTTTGAAAATGGAGTGAGAATACTATGAGCTGAGGAATGTGGTTGGCAATAGAAGCCAGAAAAAGCAAGGAAATATATTCTCCCCTACAGCCTTCAGAGAGGACTATGAGCCTTTGACACCTTAATTTTAGCTCAGTGGAACCTGTGTTGGATTTTTGACTCCAGAGCTGTATGATAATAAATTTGTGGGCTTTTGAGTCACTAAGTTTGCAATAATTTGTCAGAGCAGCAGTAAGACACTAGTCTAAGTTCTAAATTAAGTTCTAAATTAAGAACACAAATTCTCGAGACTGACTGCCTAGGTTCAAATCCCAGCTTATCTTCTTAAACGTTGTATGACCTTTAGTACTATACAAAAATTCTCTGTGTTACAGTTTCCTCATCTATAAGATCAATATAACAGTAGTAATACCTTCCTTACAAGGTTGACCTAATACGGTAATATTGCATTAAAAACTTAAAATAGTGTTTGACAGAGTCAAGAGGTTGTCCTGGAGGTTATTCTTATGTATTAAGTAGATATCACCTTGCTATTCAAGATGTAGCAGAGAGGCTGGAGGGAACTGCCTGAAAATGTAGAGCTGTGTTCCAGTAGCCATGTTTCTTGATGATGATTGAATAATGATATCGCTTTCACAATATGATTGTGTGATTGTGAAAACCTTGTGTCTGATGCTCCTTTTATCTACCTTGTCAACAGACAAGTAGAACATATGGAATAAAAATAAATAATAGGGGGAACAAATGTTATAAATAAATTTAGTTTGAAATGCTAGTGATAAATGAAAGCGAGGGGTAAGGGGTATGGTATGTACAATCTTTTTTTTTCTCTGTCATCGTTTTATTTCTTTTTCTGTTGTCTTTTTATTTCTTTTTCTGAATTGATGCAAATGTTCTAAGAAATGATGAATGTGCAACTATGTGATGATATTGAGAATTACTGATTATATATGTAGAATGGAATGATATGTTAATGTTTTTGTTTGCGTGTTCTTAATTTTTTTAAATTAATAAATAAATTTTTTAAAAAGTCAGGAGAAAATTTTTAAAATGGTGTTTGATACAGAGAAATATGTGATGTTCAATAACTAAAAAAAAAATACATCTAAAATCATGGATGGTGGGACCATTGACTTTTCAGTAGGAAATAGATAACTTCTTGTATCTAAATATTCAGATTGGCAGAATTTTGTGGTAAAGGATTGCTGCCAAAAGTAATCCTGATTTTAATTTTTAAATAAACAAATTAATTAAAAGATACTCTTGATTTATTGATCTCTTTGTTTCATCAAACTCCTACTCAAGCACATGAAAACTGGTTTTAAAAAATTCTTATAAAAACAAAATTAAACAAAAAATGCACAGACATAGCTCTAATTCCTAAAAAATATAGCAGCCTAATGATATGCCAGAGTTAAGAAAAGTGACAAGATTAAGATACAATACCTAATGGAAAAGTCATCAAATATGACCAATTGATTTGAGATATATTCAAAATGGGTGTCCTGGGAATGTTTTCAGACCCAATTCATTCATTAAACTATCTCCTATGTGAGTAAAATAAGAATTTTATCTTCAACAATTTACATGTTTAAACCTAGTCCCATTCATCCGACTTGGGTAAAATTTACAACAAGAAAGAGAATTGCAAGGGCTTTGGTAAACTTAGCTCTGTTTTTAATTTCAAAAATACCCTGAAATATGTTCAATTTTCCATAAAATTTACCAGCAAAAAATAAGAGATGATTTTTTTTTTTGCATGGGCAGGCACTGGGAATCAAACCCGGGTCTCCAGCATAGCAGGCGAGAACTCTACCTGCTGAGCCACAGTGGCCCACCCTAAAAGATGAAATTTGACAAGAGCCACTATATTTTCTCAGCAGAAATAAAGATGTAAATAGTAAAGCTTCTTAACTGAGGTCTTCTGACATCTGTCCCAGCCTTTACCCTCAACTGAAAGTACATTTTGCTTCCATGTATTCTCACAGCACTTTATTTCACCACTTTCTCTATGGATATTATTTTCTACCTTGTAATAAAAAGTTTAAATATAGAAATGGTATCTCATCTAAAACAAAGACTCCTTGAGGGGCAGGACTGGCATCCCTGCTGGCCTTGGGCAGAACTCAGCAGAGTGGGCACTTCTTCTATTCACAACAAATGAATTAAAATCCTTAATTTAAAAATAACTCCTACAAAGTTCTGGAAGTAGGGTCTATATAATAGTGCTTAAACTGATCTCTAAAATCCATTTTGCTGAGAAGAGATAAAGCGCTCAGAAAAATGCATTATGCTCAGTTTTGATACCATTTTTCTCTTTCATTTGGAACTTTATCATATTGTACATAATGAAAAATAAACCATAACATTTAGTAGACTTACTATTCTAATGGTATTTTATCTAAATGTGATCATATACATTTTATTTAAATATACGATAATATAAATAATAACGCAATTATTTTCTTGAGACTTTTTTCCAAAAGAAAACTAAATCTTATTTTAAAATATAAGGTCAAAAAAAGAAGGATTTTTATAGATCAGTAGTATTTTTTTTTTACTAAACATATTAGACAGTAACCTAACATGCAAATTATTAAATCGAACATGCAAAAGAAACATAAAATTAAAAAGTGATATGCCATTGATATTATTTGAAAATAATCTAGTTATATTTATATCAAACATCCCTATGAGAAATAAAGTGTGCACTGTAATTAGAAAAATTAATTTTTAAATGTACATATTTATATACAAGTCTGCTCTCTTAAGTCTGTTTTTCTCATCTCCTTCACAGAAGCTGTGTTTTTAGAGATAATGTTCTATTCAACCTTAATGAAACCAACATATCGAACTCTGGGTTCAAATGTAAACTTCTATGGCAATGAGAAAAGAGATTATGTGTTTAGTGCGTGACAAGGTTAGTAAAAATAAACTGGAGGAAAAAATCCTCATTGTAAAAAAAAAAAACTGGTGAATTTATTTAAAAAGCTAAAACTTGAACTAAAATTTTTCTTCATGATAAAGAATAGAATGAATATTCTATACATTCTGCTTAGCTTAAGTGATCATAATATCCCATGTTTTTCTTGCTTTCATACTCCTAAACCAAAGAGGTTTATTGTAAATAATTGAATTTATTTTTCATTTTAATTGATGATCTTTATATGATTAAGGCTCATTATTAAAAAGTATCCCCATCGTACTCATACATGATTGTTAATAAATAACACTATGATATGAGTTCAATAGGACTTGAGAAACCCTTTGCAATTCAATATTGTGAACAAATTAATCAATTGACAAGAAATAAAAGGAATTTTGCAAAAACATTTCTCATTTTAGTGAAATTTTCATGATAGTTCCTGACACAATTTTGAATAAAATATAACATCTTGCATTTTAATAGAAACACGATTGGTTGTTTTATGAATTCCTCGAGAATATGACTATGGAAGCACAATAAACTTGGAAATATAAATAGGATGATACTTCTGTTTCCATTTTAACTGTTACTGTAAGAAGCTAAGTAATATTGCATTTTTACTCTATTTTGTCTCTTTACATAATAAAGTCTTTTAACATGTACAAGAATTTCCTCCTATGCTATTTTTCTATATGAATGCATAACATATTTGGAAGCATATGGTATTGATATCATAATTATGTCCACCAAAACTTCACCTAAGAATTATTTGCTAGTGCAAAATTTATATTTAACATTTTCATTAAATATTTATACATACATATGCATATGTACAAATATGGTTTATAGACACACACATATAACTACATCCTTGACATTTACTTCTTTCAGGTAATTATTATGCATTTCCCATCTTTTATGATTTTACATATAAACTTAGAACAGTCAAATAATGTTCAAATTAATAGAGCTATTTTCTTCTCTCTACATATTTAAAAGTTATTTTTGTTCTTCCAAGTTTTCTACAAGGTGGAGATAATGAATGATAGGATTTTTAGAATAACCGTTTCTAAGAAAAAATGTTTAGGTGAATATTCCAAATTAACCTAATTAATAAATGTCAGAGTTAATAAGTTATCTGCTGACTTTTAGGTCCAAGCTTTCTTGAACGCATCATACATATAATTCTTTCTAATATATGCAAAATTTATTCTTAGAAATGTTTTATCTGCAGAAAACTTAAATTACTTCTCTAAACAGGAAAGAAAATGATGCATGTGAATATTTTCATAAAAGAAATACCACATTGAATTATCAAATAAAACTCTACCCATGATATGAAAAAGGTAATAATTTTTATGTCCTTTTTGTATCTCACTAATTAACCATTAAACTAACAATATAATATACCATTAAACTCACTAACAACAATAGACACCAGAACACACTGGAGTGATTGCTTCAAAACCTTGAAGCCAAACAAACAAACCAAGAATAAACACAAAAACCTTTCAGTCAAAATTTTAAGTTTAGCTACATAGCCATTCAAAAGTAAGTGTGAAATAAGGAACTGGGGGAAGATCGTGGCATAACAACTAATCCAGCAAAGCTAAAATATTTGATGAGTTTTATAATAGTATCAGGTGAAAAGATATGCCCATGAATACCCAAAAGTACCTGGATGGTGAAAACACATTGCTTCAAGACCTACAAGTTTTGGAATCTATATGAAAGAAGCAGAGGTAAGCAAAAGGCATCAGACAAATCTGAGACCAGCAGAATCATCAAATTGCCAAAAACTGCATTATGCTAATGGTGTATGAAGGAACAAAGGTGGAGGGACTTTGGCATACTGTCATTAACAGGTTGATCCACGGTAAGTACTGAAGAGGCTGTAGAATCCTGGATCCCATACATTTTTCAAACTAATTAAAACCCACATCAAGAGCAAAATCTCACAGTGAAGAGAAACTATTAAGATTTGAATCACATTGAGCAGGACAGGGAAAATACGCTAAAATAAAGAGGAGTCACTAATAAAAGAAGGGAAAGGACATAAACAGAAGCCCTCACAAGAATAAGACCATATTTTGTTACTTATTGTTTTAATTTCTTAGCTGCTAAAACAAATACCATACAAGAAGCTGGCTTCACTGATGAGAATCTATTGGATCATGGTTTTAAGGCTAGAAGATCAAAATTGAGGTCTCAACAATGTAAGGCTGTGGTATTCTGAGACTGGCTTCCAGCAATCATCGGTCCTTGGCCTTTCTGTTACATGGCAATGCACATGGCAGCATATTCTTTCTCTTCTAGGTTCTGTTGACTTCCAGCTTCTGGCTGCCCCCTCCCACCACCTCTCTTCCTTTGTCCAATTTCCTGTTTATAAGGAATTCAGCTGTATTGGATTAAGGCCCACCCTCATTTAGTATGGGCACATCTTAACCAATAACCTCTTTGAAGTTCCTATTTACAAATGGGTTCACACTCATTGGGGTCAGGGTTTGTGACCTCAACATGTGTTTTGTGGGAGTCATAATTCAATCCCCATTAGTCTTTTGGGAGCCTCTTTAGTCTGTGGAGTACTGGGGCTGACTGACTATCCTTGCAAAATATATTCATTCCATCACAACATCACAAGAGCTTTAAGCCGTTTTATAACATTGCTAAGTCTAAAGTCATATAAAAAATTAGTTATGGGCATGGTCCATTCTGAGGCAAAATTCCTCTCAATATGGCAATCTGTAAAACCTAAAACAAGTTATGTCTTTCCAGTATATATGAGTAGTATATGTATAGGATAAATGTTTCCATTCCAGAAGGGAGAAATTGGAAGGAAAACAGGACTCACAAATACCAAACAAGTCCAAAACCCAGTGGGGAAAACATGTTAAATTTCAAATTCTGAGAGTCATCTATGCATCAATGTTTTGTCCTCCTGGCTTGATAAGGGGAAGTCATACCCCTCCTAAGTGCTTGTGCAATGGCCAGTATCACCTTTTACAAACACTAGGGAACAGACCCCATCCTCTCCAAACATTAGGGTGGCAGATTTCTCCCTTTATAAGGGGCCATGAGTCTCATCTCTTCCAAGCACAGGGGCTGATGGCCTACCCCATTCCATTCAAGGGTTGGGGCCCTCCTGCCTTTTCCACACTCATGGATAGTGTGGTAGTTAGATTCAGTTGTTAACTTGGGCAAGTGAAGGTGCCTAGATCCATTGCTGTGGACATGAGCCAATGGTGTGTGAACCTCATCTGTTGCTGATTACATCTGCAGTCGGCTAGGAGGTGTACCTGTTGCAATGAATGATGTTTGATTTAATTGGCTGGTGCTTAAATGAGAGACTCAATGTAGCACAGCCAAAGCAGCTCAGCATACCTCATCTCACCACTCTCAGCTCAACCCAGGCCTTTGGAGATGCAGAAAGAAATCACCCTGGGGAAAGTTGTTGGAACCCAGAGGCCTGGAGAGAAGGCCAGCAGAGACCATCCTGTGCCTTCCCACATAAGAAAGAACCTCAGTTGAAAGTTAGCTGCCTTTCCTCTGAAGAACTAACAAAATAAATCTTCTTTTATTAAAAGCCAATCCATCTCTGGTGTGTTGCATTTCGGCAGCTAGCGAACTAGAACAGATTGGCTCATTATCTTAGCTTGAGATCCTTTTGCCCCATGTTTCACTCTTGAAGTCATTCTTCCTTCAATTAATCCCTTCTCTGTTCCCTTCAGTCCAGAATGGCAAACATCATGAAAACTTTCTTAGCTATTGTGTACATAAGGGTCCAAACAATCAGAGAGAAAGATAGCTTAATTTCTAACCCCAACTCCTACTTAAATGGCTTACTGGATCCAAGTTCAACTATTCCTTACCTTGCAATTATTGTCTATTAAATACTTACATGGAACCCTGTTTTCTGGGAAGTCATTTCATGAAAGTTCAGAAAGTTTACTTCAAAGAGCTGTGTTGGCCTTAGTGTCAGAGTACTCTATCTGAATAGGCTTATAATTTTCAAAATCATCAAAAGGTGGTTCGGTTTGTTTTTAAGAATGCAGTTCTCAACTTATCTGTTTTCTTTCTCATTTTTAGCTAGGAAATCTCTCCAAGTAAATATCCAAGTTCATTCATTTCAAATTATGCCTTCCATCCAACATCAGAACTTAATTTTTTTAGTCAAATATTCTGCACTTTATAATAAGGATCACCTTCGTTATAGATTCCAATAACACATTTATTATCTCTTCTATACCTCACTGGAGATACGTTACCATCTGTATTTCTACTAAAAGTGTTTTCAAAGAGAGATAGGCTTTTTCTGTGAAATGCCTCCCAATTATTCGAATCTGTACTTATTACCCAATTCCAAAGCCATTTCCACATTTTTAGGTGTTTGCAATAACAACACCCCAATTTTTGGTACCAGGAGAGTACCATTTTTGAGGACAGGAGAAAACCAGAATTGAAGTAACAGCAAGGTAATGACTTCTTCCTGAAGACTGTGGTGTTCTGGGGCGACTGGCTATCCTTGGCCATTGGCTTTCCTGTCATATGAAAAAGTTCATGGTGGCATCTTCTCCCTGTTTTTCCGTATTCTGGCTATTCCCCATGGCCTCTCTCTTTCTGTGCCCAATTTCCCATGCCTTATAAGGGCTTCAATAATCATGGATGAAATCCCACCTTCATTTAGTGTGCAAACCTTTTTTGTGAACATCCTTAAAGATCCCGCACCCAAATGGGTTCACGTTCACAGCAAAGAGGGTTGGAGCCTGCACATCCTTTGTGTGGGCATGATTCATTCCCCAATACTTAGGAAAACAATAGAAGAAGGAACTCTAGAACAATTAAGCCAGAAAAGCGGTCTCATCACACCTCTTCATCTTAGAATTTCAGGAGAAACAATTTTTTATAAAAATAGCAAGGTAGGGTGGTGCAACAGTGGCTCAGTGGCAGAATTCTCGCCTGCCATGCCAGAGACTTGGGTTCAATTCCTGGTGCCTACCCATGCAAAAAAGAAAATTAGCAAGGTAAACATAACAGGGACATGTGCCAAAAACATGAAATTAAACTTACTCTTTCTAAATGAGTAAAAGTCACTTAAAAAAATGATATAGTGGTGAGTAGGAGTTAACCTGAGATGTGCCCACAAATCAAGTGGAAGCCACAACCAAATATTTCAAGATAAGCTAAAAGAAACTTTTAAAAACTTCAAAATACAGTAAATTGATATAATATAGTATTTAAAAATATCACAAATGAGGTGATAGGTGATAGCACTCAAGAAAATGCTAGAAGTAAGAAAATCACTTCAGAAATGAAGACAAAACTAGAAGGAACAGAAGTAAAAATAAGCAAAAGAGAAAATTACTTAGTAAAAATGGAAGGTGAAATGGAGAATATTTATAAAAATCCCAATTAATAAAGAAAAATATATAAAACAGATATGAATAAAAGAGAAAAGAAAAGAAACATTAGTGATTTCATAGTTATTGCTGAAAAGAAGACTAAAAAGGCAATGGAAAGAAAAAAACTCAAAATAATTTTATGAAATAATAAATGACTAAAAAATTGGCTGATGAAGGGCATATTATTACATGGATAAATGATCCAGATTGACAACCACCAAGAAATATTTCAGTGAAATTATGAAACACTAAAGAAAAAGCATAGAACAATCTGTTGAGTATTCAGAACAAAAAATATAGTTATTTAGGAAGGAAACCAATTCATATTTTATCAGGTTTGAGACATCTTTTCCTTTTGCCAAAAGGCCTGAAAAACCAAAGAAAAACATGAGCCAAATTTTTTATATCCAGCCCAACTGACTCTCATGTAAATATTCCACTGACACATGATGGTGAACCTGTCAAAATTCAGGGGATGTTTCTCCTAGGAGCCGTTCCCTAGCAAAGAGCTGGAAAACACGCTTTATACCACCAAAACAACCAGAGGAGCCTCAACAGAAGGACTGATGGTGAACATTATATACAAATTCGTCTATAGTCATAAGACTCAATTTATGATCATACAAGAGAAAATACAGAATACAATAACTATATGCTCTGACAATATAGACACTAAACAATTTTCCAAAAATTTTGGGAGAATTCTAAGAGTTTATGAGAAGTAGGATAAGCTCATTCTCATAAACTCTTAGAATTCTCCCAACATTTCTTATATTTAACTGAGCAGTTTTTCAACTGTCACTTTTCTGGTTCTTGCCCTGCCTATATGGAATCTTTTTTTTCTCTCTCTAAAATATAAGAAATCTATTTAAAAATATAACTACAATGCTACAATATTGCTGTCATATGCAAATATTAATATTAATCCCTTAATAAATATGCAGTGTTCAAATTTTTAGTCTTTTAATAAATCTTCTCTTTTTTTATCTGTTTGTTTGAGTCAAAATCCCACTTTTCTTTGATGTTTTCATTTTTGAAGATCATATTAAACCATGGAATTTCCCACAAATTGATACAGTTAATTGCATTCTTTGATTTTTTCTTTTTGAAGAAAAGTAGAATAAGCTCATTGTTTACTATTGATTCATAATTACTAACTGGGAGCAGTTGACGTTTCTTTAAATTACATGTTGAGGAAAAGAGGAAGTGAAACAGTATTGGAGAAACCAGTGAGATAAAGAAAAGAAAGAAAAGAAAGAGAGAGAGAGAGAGAGAGAGAGAGAGAGAGAGAGAGAGGAGAGAAAGAAAGAAAGAAAGGGAAAGAAAGAAAATGGGAATGGTGCATAGTGTATTGTATGAAGAATTTGTCTGAAGTTAAAGAGACAAGTAAACAAAAAACAAATATTCAACATTCTCAAATATCCTGAATATTCATTAGAAAGACAGAGAGAAAGAAAATAAAATAGGTCACAGTGAAAAACTATTAATAAAGGCTTATATTTAGGAAAAGTAGGATAGAAATTACATAGAAAATAGAATGGAAGGGACAAAGATGCAAAAATAACAGCTTGACATTTTGAAATATGTCTTGTTTTGTAGATTTAGCTTTGTAAAGTTGTAACTTACATAATTTTAAGCAAAATTATTTTTTTTTAAATAATCCCCTAAAATAAATTAAATGAATAAATTTAAACAAATGAGTAAATTTGCATTCTTTTGGATGGCATAACTTCACAGAGAGAATCTTTCCAGCTTTTTGTAAATCACAGTAATTTGCATGTAGATCGCTATCGGGATACATCTTAATGGCATATAAAACAGCAAAATTCTGTATTTTTATTAATTATCCTGTTGGTTGTAATGTTAGTATTGGTATTTTTTAGACTCTTGTGCATGTTTTGATGCATATGTTATTTATTTCTTTTCTTCATATTCTTAATAACAGGATTTGTGGCATAGGAAAAGGATATATAGGTCAACTAAAACTCTTTAGTTGACCTATATGTAGTCTTCATTATATGTAGTCTTTTAAAAATATGTAGTTATTTGACCTATAGACTGAAAAACCCAAGGAATAATGATCCAATTGCAGTGGGCCCCCCTTACAGACAAGTTGGGGTCTCTAAATTCCATTTTGCACAAAAAAGAAGCGGGGCGTTTTGGAAATATGGCTGTGGCCATATCTGAGGGGAAAAAAGCAAACGTAGAAATAAGACTGGAATAGCAAATGATACCAGATTACAAAGAAGCTATCAAAGACTACTCAACTCATATTAAATGTACTAGGAATTAACTTGAAGAAGTTACTAACAAAGATTGTAAAATGTGAGCATCCATTTGGATAATAAATGAAGTAGAAAAGGGCATATCGTGTATGTGAGAATAAATGAGTTAATAATAATAATAAAAGTAGTTTATTTTTTAAGGATGCTAATGAATTGACTCAATATTTAAAACATTTATAAATAAAGAGAAAGAATAAAATATTTATTCTAATATTTATTCTTATAATGTTCCTATATAAACTGTACCACTGTGTATGATATTGATAGATGAGGGATATTTTTTCCTTAGGGAAGTATTTCACATATTAAATAAAGCCAGAATGAAAAAATTGGTATATTATCATTTTCATCCCCAAAATTCATGAATCTAACAATTAATGAACAGATACTAATGTGACAGAAAGACAAAAAAAAAATACATGCTTTGTACCTCTTGATGGAACTGAAAACAAAATAGAATGGAAAACAAAACAAAAACAAAAATACATATCTGGTCAAAACTCTTCATCCCAAAACCAAATCATGAAAAATAAGGAGAACGGAGGGCATGTTAAACTAAAATCAAAGAATGCAATTAACTGTACCAATTTATGGGAAATTCCATGGTTTTATATGATCTTCAAAAATGAAAACATCAAAGGAAAGTGGGATCCTGACTCAAACAACAGCTAAAAAAAAGAGAGAGAGAGAGAAGATTTATTAAACAACTAAAAATTTGAACACTGACTGTATATTTATTAAGGGATTAATATTAATATTTGCATATGATAGCAGTATTGTAGCATTGTAGTTATATTTTTAAAATAGTGCTCTTATATTTTAAAGAAAAAAAAGATTCTTTTTTTTTCTCTAAAATATAAGAGGCAGGACAAGAACCAGAAAAGTGACAGTTGAAAAACTCTGCTCAGTTAAATAGAAGAAATGCTAGAAGTCTAAAGTATGTTGAACTGAACACCAAAGAACAGACACAAAACAAAGACAACCAATGAGAAAATAACAGGCAAAAGAGTGAAAATGACCTCCAGAATAAAATAATAAAGGAAATCAGATGCCTAGACACAACAAAAAATTATGAGACATACTAGGTAAAACAAAGATATGACATGGCCAAAGGAACAAGCTAACACTTTAAATGACACATAGTAGTTGAAAGAACTAACTAAAGATTTCCAAACAAGTATGCTAAATCACATAAAAAAATCAAATCAACAAGTTGAGGGAAGATATAGCAAAAGAGAGGTTGGATATAAAGAAGAAACTCAATGACCATAAAGAACTTGAAAGCCTGAAAGACAAAGGCAGAATCTATGGGAATGAAAGGTACAATAGAAGAGATGAAAAACGCAATAGAAACTTGGAACACAGATTTAAAGAAGGAGAAGAAAGGATTAGTGAACGAGAGTACAGGACATCTGAAATGCAATGCACAAAATAACAGATAGGGAAAATAATGGAAAAACATGAACAGGGTGTCAGATAATTGAATGTAAACATGAAGCACATGAATATACATGTTATGGATGTACCAGAAGAAGACAAGAAAATAGAGGCAGAAAGAATAACAGACAATAAAATCACTGAAAATTTCTCAACTCTTATGAAAAACATGAAATTACAAATTCAAGAAATGCAGCACACCCCAAACAGAATAGATCAGAATAGACCTACTCCAAAATGCTTACTAATCCAATTGTTAAATGTCAAAGACATAGAGAATTCTGAAAACAGCAACAGAAAAGTGATCCATCACATTAAATTGAAGCTCGATAAGACAATATGTAGATTTCTCAGCAGAAACCATGGATGTAAGAAGGCAGTGGTATGATATATTTAAAATACTGAAAGAGAAAAGTAGCCAACAAAGAACTCTGTATCCAGAAAAAAAAAATGTTCTTCAAAAATGAGGGAAGGGTTAAAAAAATGAGGGAGGGTTTAAATATTTTCAGGCAAACAGACACTGAAAGAATGAGAAATACTACAAAAGAACCTTTCAGACAGATAGGAAAAGAAAAGAAAGAGGGGTTTGGAGAAAAGTGCAGAAATGAAGACTATCAAGAAGGGTTAAAAGAGGGAAAAAGTAAGATACAGCATATAAAATCCAAGTGACAAAATAGTTAATGAAAGTACTGCCTTTATAGTAATAACATTAAATGTTAATGGACTAAACTTCCCAATCAAAATACACAGATTGGCAGAATGGCTTAAAAAACAAGATGTCTACAAGAGATTCACTTTAGATCCTAGGACAAAAATAGGTTGAAAGTAAAGGATGGACAGCAAAGTACCCTGAATACCTGAAAATATCTTCAGAAAGAGGAATGAAATGTGAAGTCTCACCCTACCTGAATCTTAAGGTATATTATAATGCCATGGTGGTCAAAACAGCATCATATATGGGTGCACAGGGGGTTTGGTGGTAGAATAGTCACCTGCCATATTGGAGACATGGGTTCAATTCCTGGCCCTGCATCACCCCTCCCCCCCCAAAAAAAGCATGGACTGGCATAAAGATAGTTACACTGACTAATGGAATCAAATTGA
The DNA here is from genome assembly GCA_004026745.1 of Myrmecophaga tridactyla. Classification (NCBI taxonomy): domain Eukaryota; kingdom Metazoa; phylum Chordata; class Mammalia; order Pilosa; family Myrmecophagidae; genus Myrmecophaga; species Myrmecophaga tridactyla. The sequence goes on from PVIY010018495.1 coordinate 38,467, forward strand.
TTGTTCAGAAAAAGACCTCTTCATCTACAGACAATTTATATTTGATAAGACAGTCAAACCAACTCAACTGGGACAGAACAGCATCTACATTAAATGTACAGCATTTAGGAGAAAATTTAGGGAAACACCTTAAAGATCTTGTGATAGGAAGTGGTTTCCTAGACCTTACATTCAAAGCATGAGCAATGACAGCAGAAGTAGATAAATTGGATCTCCTCAAAATTGAACACTTTTGCACATCAAAGGTCTTTGCCAGAAAAGTAAAAAGGTAGCCTATGCAGTGGGAGACTGTTTTAATTTTTTAAAGCTGCCAGAATCCAATATACTAGAAACAGAATGGCTTTTAAAAGGGGAATTTAATAAGTTGCAAGTTTACATTTCTAAGGCCATAGAAATGTCCAAACTAAATCATCCAGAAAAAGATGTCTTAACTACAAAGAAAGGGCTAATGACATTTGGGGTTTCTCTGTCTCAGCTGGTAAGGCAAATGATGTTGGTAGTCTACTCTACCAGCTCCTTCAGTGACTATCCTAGGGATGTTTTCTTTCATTTCCAAAAGTCTCTGGCTGTGTGGGCTCTAACGTTTTTTTCAGAGTGGTTCCCTCTTAAAGGACTCCAATAAGCAACCCCACCTTGAATGGATGGAGACACATCTCCATGGACACCACTTAATCAAAAGTTTCCACCCACAACTGGGTGGTCCATATCTCCATGGAAACAACTCAATCAAAAGACCCCACCCAGCAATACCGAATCAGGGTAGAAAAAATAAAACATGGCTTTTCTGCTGTAAACAAATTTAAAATCAGCACAGAAACAATATTTAGACACCACATATCAGATAAGGGTTCACAATCCAGAATATATAAAGTGGTCCTACAACACAACAACAAAAAGAAAAACAATCCAATTACAAGGACAGACACATTTCTGAAGAGGAAATACAAATAGCTCAAAAACATATGAAAAGATGCTCAATTTCACTGGCTATTAGGGAAATGCAGGTCAAAACCACAATAAATAACATCTCACACCTACTGGAATGGACATTATAGAAAAACAGAAAATTACAAGTGCTGGAGAGGATGTGGAGAACAAGGCACACTTATTCACTATTGGTGGGAATGTAGAATGGTGCAACCATTCTGGAAGACAGTTTTGTGGTTCCTCAGGAATCTATGGAATTGCCATATGACCCAGCAATCTCATTACTAGATATATATTTGGAGGAACTGAAGACAGGGGCATGAATGGACATTTGCACACCTGATATTTATAGTGGTATTATTCATGATTGCCAAGCGATAGCAAAAGCCCAAATGTCCATCAATGGATGACTGAATAAACATTGTGGTATATACATATGAGAGAATATTACACCGCAGCAAGGCACAATGAAGTCATGATGCATGGAACAATGTGAACGAAACTTGAATACATTATTTTGAGTGAAATTTGCCAGAAAAAAAAGGACAAATACTTTATGGTCTCACTAACATGAACTAACATTAATAAGTGAACTTTGAGCATTGAAAGTTAAGATTACAGTTTATCAGGATATAAAAAGAGGGCAGAGATAAGGCATTTGATGCTAAAGGAGTACAGAACGCTCAAAAAGATTGAGTGTCAAGATCCAGAAATGGATAGCACAATATTATTAGATGGTAGCACAATACTGTACATACACTAAACATATATGAGTGTGTATATTCTTAAAAGAGGAAGGATAGTGGGATAAATGACATCAGAAGGAAAGATTGAAGATAATGACTGGACTTACATAACTTAGCAAAACCTCGAGTGGTCCATTACGGTGATTAATACAATGTACCAATAGAAGAATGAGTAATATAATGTACAAATATAAGAATGTTTTCACATGAGGGAGAACAAATGAATATCAATATTGCAAGGTGTTCAAAAAGGGATGGTATATGGAAAAAATACAATCAATGCAAACTAGCATCTATAGTTAACAGAAACACTGCAATATGTTTCTAGTAAATGTAACAAAGGCAATATACCAAAGTTAATGTCAGTAAGAGGGAATGTAAGAAAGGAGTATGGGATTCTAAGTATTGTTGTTTCTCCTATTTATTTTTTTTTCATATTTTATTTATATATTTTTTATTTTTCACTTTTCACTTTTTTATCTTTTCTTTGCAGAAGAAATGATATTGTACTCATACAGGTTGTGGTGGTAAATGCATAACTTAGTGATTATACTTGGAACCACTGATTGTTTACTTAAGAGTGTACAGTGTGTGAATAAAACTGTTTAAAAAATAAACAGAAAGATAAACGTGCTGGAGAAAATGTGGAGAGAGGGATGGGCCTTTCACTGTTGGTAGGGAAGTAGAATGGTACAGACCATCTGGAGGTCAGTGTGGTGGTTCTATAGGAGGCTATACATAGTATTGACATATGATGCTACAGTCCTATTATTAAGTATATACTTGGAGAAAAACTGAAAGCAGGAAAACAAATGGATATTTGCACACTGGTGTTTATGGTGGCAGTATTCAGAAACTGCAATGGATGGAAGTGGCCTACGTGTACATCTACTGATGAACAGAAGGGCATACTGTGGTCTATACGTACAATGGAATATTGAACAGCTGCAAGAAGGAATGAAGGAACGCATTGTGAGTCATGCAACTAGGACATGGAACTTGAGGACAGTATTTTAAGTGAAATAAGTCAGAAATGAAAAGACAAACATTATGACACCTCGTTGATATGGACTAATTATACTGTGAAAACTCTGAGGATTGAATTTGAGAGTATAGGTTATCAGGGGAAAGCTGACTGTAAAGGTTTCTAGATTTTCTAGCAGCCATATTTATTCCTGAGTTGTAACAGTTATTCCTAAATTCTGAGATGCTGGAACTCTTTGTGTTTAACCTGGCTATTCCCTGAAACTTCAGATATCTGTGTAACACCTGAGATCAGAGCTAGAGTTAAACATCCAATATTTACAAAAAAATTTAAAGTTCTGAAATTTGGGTTTCTAGAAGCTATTTTTACTCCACAATATTTTCTGGTAAATTGATATCCTCTTTTAAATTAAAATTTTTGATAATAAATTAAATTTTCAATTTAAAGTTACTATTTTCATTAAAATATATTTTAACCCAATTTAATATTGTTTTCAGTGAGTAAACTTTTTCTTTATATGTGCATTATCTGTTATACTTTTATTTTATTTTTCCATCTTCTTACATTATTTTGAAATCATTATTGTATATTTCCCTCCCACTAATTTATTTTTGTTTATCAAATTTCAATCAGTCACTTTTTTCGATTTTCCTAACCAGACACATGTAATATTTATAAATAGAAAACACAATTTTTCCAAGGATACACTATTTCCCCCACCATACTGTTCTACATTTTCCATGTTTCACTGTCACTTTTTCTCAAAGTATTTTAAGGCTTTACAATCGTTCAATCTCCACTATCAAGCTCCATTTCCTCAAACCCAGGTCCTATGGATTATGAGTATTTGAGCGCTGATTATTATTCCCCATATAATATTTTTCCTTTGGCTCAAGAATCCTACTTGGCAATCAGGTTACACATCCCCATACAATATGTTCTTAACTATTAGATAGGCTGTATTAGTCAGGGTTCTCTAGAGAAACAGAACCAACAGAAGATACCTGTACATATGAGATTTATGAAAGTGTCTCACATAACCATGCAGAGGTGAGCCCAAAATCCGTAGGGCAGGCCACAGCTAGTAACTCCAGTGAAGGTCCTCAATGGACACCCCAAGAGAGGCTTGCTGGTTGAAATGGAAGGAGAGATTCTCTCTTCTGAATCCTCCTTCAAATTCTTTGGGTGATTAAATTAAATGTCACTCATTGCAGAAGACCCTCCCCATAGCCTTCTGCAGATGTAATCCACCATGGATGCAACAAATATACTTATGATTTAAGTCCAAGAAGTGTCTTCACAGCAACAGATAGGCCAGTGCTTGGTAGACCAGACAGCTGAGCACCATTACTTGGTCAAGCTGACACGTGAACCTAACCATCACAGTCCATGCTTTGTCAACTTTGCATTTATACACATCACCTAAGACATACTTAATCTCTAAATTACTTGGTCAAGCTGACACGTGAACCTAACCATCACAGTCCATGCTTTGTCAACTTTGCATTTATACACATCACCTAAGACATACTTAATCTCTAAATAGAAAACCATAGCAGACACTTTTTTTTCCACCTGACAATACCCAACTGTCCTGCATACAATTGGAAACATACTAAGTCACTCTAGAAAAAGGTGCAAGTCCTTGGGTATGATTCACTCTTAAACTTGATATCCTGTAACTGAAATGCTATAACACGAACAGTAGAATTTATGTCACATTAGAAAGGGGTTAAAATAGAGAGGAAAACAAAGATATTTGCTTTATGTAAAATACAGAGATACTCATTATGAAGCAAAGAAGAAATATTAATATCATTACAGTCCTCATTTCTTTAACTGGTCATATAGTTATAGCTCATATTTACCACTACCTTCTTCTACCACCATTCCATCTTCCCTTTATACTCAGCAAGCACCTTAGCTGGCATGGTTCTTTGCCTGGTGGGATGACCCAAAACTTCATTCCTGAAGTTATGGGACTATTAATAGTCCTGTCTGGATTGGGTGTTGCAGTTTTCCATTTGCTTTAATCACTGGTCATGGTAGTACCCTAGAGGCATCTCCTATATTCTAGTAAAACTCTTTCTTACCTACTTTGTGTGGTTGCAGTCATATTTCCCATTGATAGGTTAATCACCCCACTCAGTAAAGTAATCCCTTTCTTGACCTATTGATCCAGGGGGATGCATAGCCCAAAGTGGCCAGTTCAATGTAATCATTGTTGTGTTTCCTGGTTGAAGCACTCCTCCTTCTGAAACTAAAACCTGTAGACCAGAAGAGTTCAAGGTTACAGGGTCAAGAAGCAAAAAATTTCCTTGTAAATCACTAGGAATGATAGGGAGTGGTGCCACTCCCATTTCCACCCCATGATTCCTGGACCTGTAAATCCTGGCTATAGGAGAAATAGCAACATAGAGTGGCCAGTGATTCAGAGCATACACAACCTCCTGGAGAACATTGCTCCAGCCCTGCATGGTATTGCCACCTAGTTGGTGCCATAATTGGGTCTTCAAAAGGCCATTCCACCATTCTATCAATGCACTGCTTCAGAATGATGGGGAACATGGTAAGATCACAGAATTTTGTGAGCATGTGCCCATTCCTGCACTTCATTTGCTGTGAAATGGGTTCCTTGATCAGCAGTAATGCTATGTGGGATACCATGACGGTGATTATGACATTCTATAAGCCTACAGATGATAGCTTTGGCACAAGCATTGAATGAAGGGAAGGCAAACCCATATCCATAGTACATGTCTATTCCTGTTATGCATCTGTAACTGGAGGAATAACTACAGAATGGATCCAGGCACCCACTGGACCCACTGTGAGACAGATCTGAGCTAAAACTTCATCAGTCATTTCACCACCATAAGCCCCGACTCTGGTGGACCAGAGTGACATTTTGGGTCCCCTGGAATTAATGTCACTTTTTTTTTTTAATTTGCTTGGGCAGGCACCAGGAATCAAAGCCGGGTCTCTAGCATGGCACTCAAGAACTCTGCCACTGTGCCACCATCCCCGCCCTTAACGTAATTTCTGAACAAATATTCAATAATTGCCGAAATATCTGATCATTTCCTTTTCCCCATTCATAGCTACCCTGGTGAAAGGCCCTAGTCTCCTTGGGGAAGGCTGGAAGCAAGATTACGTATATTTGTGGCAGTGTAAGATGGTCCTTCCCCAAAGGGACCTGGCCTTCTCTTCATCCAAGGGGCTCTGGGTCTGTAAACTGCTTCAAGTCTGGGAATTGACTAAGGGGCTGTGGCTTTCTGTTTTCATAATTCAAGTTAGACTTCTGTTCACTTGACCTAGAACTCTTCTGCTTATACAGCTCAAACAAGAATTAAGTAGACTATCCATCTATTGTACTTCTAGGTACCCCATGATATACTAGTCAATGTCGTAGTTCTCTGTGAGTCAGGGTATTTTGAATCCTGCCTTGAGTCTGCTGTCCATTATGATAGCCATACCTACCTTGTCTTCAGTGATTAAGTACTGCCACCTGGCTTTAGCCAACTCAGGATCTGATCATCCCCATTGTGTTTAAGGATTCCAGCTCATTGACAGCTATTCTGACAGTAATATCTGACCTACAGAGAAGGGTGACTACAGAGCTGTTCAGGGATGATGGTGCTAGTCTCACAAATTTATCCCTCACAGTTCTGGTAAAAGGTGTGTCCTCTGTACATTCCTGGGGCATATGAGCAGGAATTCCATGATAAATCCACTCTAACATTCCAATCTCTCTAAACCGTTGGATCCCTCATCTACATTATACCAGGGCAGTTCTGGCATTTCAACCTCAGGTAATGTCAGCCTACCTTTTGATCCATATTTCAGCCAACCAAACAAACTCTTAAATGGTCTTTCTAAACCCCTGAGCAACAGCACTGAATACCAAATCTCTGTTTAGTAGACACATATCAATAAATTCAGCCGGATCCAGCTTTATCTTCCTTCCACCATTATCCCACACCCTTAATATCCATTCCCACACATATTCCCCCGATTTCTGTCTACATAGATTGGAAAATTCATGCACTTATTTTGGAATACAGAGTACTCCTCATGGTTGACACTTTGTACCTCACCTTTTGGTAGCTTTTGGGACTTTAGTCTGGTTAAAGGTCTTGAAGGAAAGAAGGGTGGTTGGGGTGGGTCATGAAAATAATTGTAAGTGTCTTTCAAGCCAATTACTTTGGGATTTATTACAGTTTCATCTGCTGAAACATAATTAGTATCTCCAGACAAAGGAGTGAGGGCTGTTTCCCCAGGGGAGGTAGTTACATTTCCAGCAAACACTGAAAGGATAATCTCCTCAACTGGAAGTTGGAGGGCATACTCCTTGTGCAGGCAGATTGGAGGCCAGGAAGCTCTTTCCTTGGGGCAGGCTGGAGGTTGGTTGTCTATGTCCTCAGGGCAGTCCATTGTAGGTTTATCTAGAAAAGACTTAGCAGAATCTAAAGTTTCAGTGTCACCATCCCAATTTTCAAGATCTCACTTATTTCCAATCAGTGCCCTCACTATAACAGCACACACCCTGCAATGTTAAGATTTCAGTTTATGCTATAAATCTGCTACTCTAGCAATGAGATTCTGGGTTTGGTTTTGAGAGATCTCAAGTCTGAGGTTACAGGAAATAAGATTTTCTTTCAGGCCCTCATAGAAAGTTGTGTGTCTTTCATATGGATTTCAGTTGCAAGTTTGAAGACCTCAGCTCATCCCTTTCACTTATAACCGTATCCAGCATATCTAGAAACAACCAGCAACATCACAAAATACATTTTAACTTTTTACCTCCACAAAAAACGCTGTCACCCAGAGCCTTACCTCATGTAAGTGTACAATTAGCAGAATCAAATGATGATATTTTGTGTATCTCTATTGCTGATTCATGTCACGGACTGTCAGTGCCATTCTGATTATGAGAAATAGAGTCACCAGTGTCTTTTTTTAACTAGAGCAGAAAACCAATTGTAAAACCCACTTTTAAGATTCTATTTCTCAAGACCCATTCTCAGTACCAAGCTGAATTAGTCAGGTTCTCCAGAGAAACACAACCAACAGAAGATATCTGCAAATATGAGATTCATAAAAGTGACTCACACAACCATGGGATCCAGAGAGAGAGTGGCTGGCTGAAATGGAAAGATTGATCTTCCCGTCTAAATTCTCCTTCAAAGCCTTCTGGTGATTCGATTAAATGTCACTCATTGCAGAAGACACTTCCCTTAGCTGACTGCAGAGGTAATCAGCGATGGATGCAACCAACATGCTCATGATTTAAGTTTACAACATGTTCTCACAGGAATAGACAGGCTAGTGCTTGCCTGACCAAACAACTGGGTATCATCACCTGGCCAAGGTGACCCATGTGAAAGGTTTAGGAGGCGAAAGGGTGAGAAAGAAGGACTGTAGATTGGGAAATTTAAAGCGGGCGGGTTTATTTCTGCGCTCTGGGACTAAGCTCACCGAAGCCAAGATGGAGGAAAGTGAGTCAGCCGCTCGGTGATGGTGTGGGCGGTTTTTAAGCAAGGGGGTCAGGTGACATCCAGAAAGGGCGGTTCTCAGGAAGTCAGGTGGTCGGAAGGGGCGGTTCTCTGGAAGTCAGGTGGTCAGAAGGGGCGGTTCTCCAGAAGTCAGGTGTCCGTAAGGGGTGGTCCCAGAAGCCATGTTGGGGGGGCAGCACAGCCTCCACAGCTCCAATTGCAGTTCCGTTCCTCATTCCCGCGACCTAACACCATGAATTTAACCATCACACTGGTATATATCAATGATTGTTTGTCCTTTAAATTTTTCTCCTTTTTATGAAAGGTAGTAAGTTTTGGAGTTTGTGCATAGCCTCGGATATCTTCCTTTCACCCTAAATGGTAGCATGCATGGATAAAGCATTCCACTGTGTTCAAACTCTGATACTACAAATGAGAAGTCTAGTGCCATTTGCACACATTTATGGTGGTTTTTTTTTAGCCTGGAAATGGTTATTGCCTTTCTATTCATATTTTGAGTTCAGCAATTTTTCCGGAAATTATTGTCTGTGTATGTTTTCTCATCTATTTACACTGAAAAATAATGAGCCCTTTCATTCTTATGCTCAGATCTTTCTGACCAATGGGAATTTTTATTCTATAAATTGTTCATTCTCTCTCCCCCAATCTTTTCTGTTTTCTTTTTTTTTTTTAGATACGTCTTTCTGGGTTTTATAAAATCATTTTCTATGATTCCATCTCTTTAATGTTTTGTTTTGTGCTTTAAGATTTTCTTGCCTTTGATTTTCTAGATCACTTATTTGAGTCTCAGAAGTGACCTTCCAATCATTTATTTCATCTACTGCATTTTTAATTAAAAAATCATATTTTTAAGCTCCAG
>PVIY010018496.1:0-47476 GCA_004026745.1 Myrmecophaga tridactyla
ATAATGACATAGAATACAATTGATATGACTAATGGAAATTTGTAATACTATACAGACACTTGTTTTTTTTTCACCACAGAAAGTTTCTATCCTGAAAAGAACGTAAAGAAAGTATATCATATAGAATTGACATCCTTACCGAAGTAAACACTTGGGCAGAGGAAGAGGCAATAGTTCACTGAATATAGGATTTAAAAAAAATAAAAGCAGTTATAAATAATAGTTTGATGTAGGGAAAAATTACTATCAGGTTTATATTTTATTTTTCAAATGTGATCTCAGCCATAGAGGCTTTTCTTAGATTGACCTGGATACTTAATGATCCTTTGAAATATCTTCAGAAAATATTCTGTGACAGTCAATCAATTAACACATAATAATGGATTTTGGAAATACCACCTTAGCAATTTGGAGATGGCCAGTTATTGTCAGTATTTTCTTATATTTAACCTTTGAGACCAAGGCAATTATTTTAGAAAATCAACCTTTTATTCTTAGTTTTTTATTAAACAGCAGAATGGAACAACTCTCATTTTTAGGCCTTAACCTTATTTCATTAATGATTACATCTTTTTTCCTACCAGAACTTTAACAGAATTTATTTAAAAAAATAGTGAATTGAATAACGTAAAATTTTTGTCTTATTTCTTTAACCACTGACATTTTGAGATATAAAGAGAGGCTGAAACTACGAAAGGACCTGGAGTAGAGGGGAAAAAAAGACTTATTGATCAACTAGAATAGTTGGGATTTGAGTATTTTAGATTCAACTACTATATGCCACTCTTTTTTATTGTAAAGGAGATGTGTTTTTGTTTTTGTTTTCAGTGTACTTTGTAATTTATTGCCCCTAAATACACATGTCATTTAAAGAGAAGGAGGAGTATGACAGAAGATAGGACCCAACAAACGCACAGTACTGTTGAATCACTGCATTGATACCCCTGTCAGTTTCCAGTGTCGTGGAGCAGCTGAAGATGTCTTTGGCCCACTCAGTTCCAACTCAGACTGGCCTCAGCCTTTGCAAGACTTCATTCCTCCTGTCTCCTATGGTCTCAGTGGCCCACTTCCAACCAAGTCAAGTGCAGTCACCAAGATTCTTTTGTTTTAAGTCCACGTTCTCTCACTACAGTGTCCGTCCCATTCCACAGGTGCTGAAGGCGTCTGCAGCCCACTTGGTCCAACTCCGACCAGCCTTGGTTCTTATAGAACTTCGTTCCTCAGGTCTCCTATGGTCTCAGTGACCCATTTCCAACCAAATCAGAGTGTAGTCACCAAGACGCTTTGGTTTTTGTCCACTTCCTCTCACCATGGTGTCTCATTCCACAGGTGTGAGAACTTAATGTGAACAGGTACATCATTCAATAACCCCGTATTCTAGTTTGCTAGCTGCAGGAATGTGATATACCAGAAACGACTTTTTAAAAGGGGAATTTAATAAGTTGCTGTTCGTCAGTTTTAAGGCCAAGAAATGTCCCAATTAAAACAAGTCTGTAGAAGTGTCCAATCTAACGCATCCAGGGAACGATACTGTGGTTCAAAAAAGCTGATGAAGTTCCAGGTTTTCCTCTCATCTGGAAAGGCGCGTGGTAAACATGGCATTGTCTGCTAGCTTCCTCTCCAGGTCTTTTGTTTCATGAAGCTCCCCAGAAAGCATTTTCCTTCTTTTTTTTTAACATGGGCAGGCAGCAGGAATTGAACCCGGGTCCTCTGGCATGGCAGGCAAGCGTTCTTGCCGCTGAGCCACCATGACCCGCCCACAGCATTTTCCTTCTTCATCTCCAAAAGTTGTTGCCTGTGGACTCTCTGCTTCATGGTTCTGCAGCTTTCTCTGCTCTCTCAGAATCTCATGGCTTTCTCTCCTATTCTCTAGCTTTTTCCAAAGTGCTTCTTCTTTTTAAGAATTCCTGTAAAACCCATCAGGACCCATCTGGAATAGGTGGATACACGTCTCCATCTAATCAAGTTTAATACCCACACTTGATTGAGTCACATCTCCATGGAGATAAGCTAATTAAAGTTTCCAACATACAGTACTGAATAGGGATTAGAAGAAACCGTTGCTCCCACAGGTTGATTAGGAATAAAACATGGCTTTTCTAGGGTACATAAACCTTTTCAAACTGGCACACCAGGTTACTGCTTTCTGTGGAGAGGGCTCTTAGCCACAATTGAACATTTCTCGGTACAGTACAGCTCCAGGCATGGATGGCAGGAAGCCATCTGTTCTGACATCACCAAGGACTGCAGCAATGTCAATGACAACAGCAGGCCAGGGTCCAGGTCCCTCCTTTGGCTCCTTGGAAGCTTTTATAGACCTCTCTGTTCAGACCTCCCCCTTTCATCTCCAAGCTAGAAAACAGACCTCTCTGTTTGTTGGGTTCTATCTTCTCTGTACTCTCAGAGCCATGGAGTTCAGAGGCTGTGGTTATTTTGGCGTATTGGAACATGTTGTTTGTCCAAATCATACACCTTTCACTGATGTTCTGGTTCAACAGGCTCCTAGATTTCTTTTGGCCTCTTTTTGCAGCATGGACATCTAACCTCTCTCATCATCACATATGGGCCGCAGAGCTCGGAGCTTGAGGGGCGAAAGCTGCAGGAAGGCTGCGAGGCTGGTTGCGGAGTGGGAGAGCTGTATTTTTAATTACTTTTAAATTTGTTAATCTATATTTCCTTATTTATATACCATCTCTATATTGAAGTTTAAGGAGTTTTGAAAGTAAATAATTTGGTCCATACATTGCTAATTGTTGAATTATTACTATGATTAACAATTGTCGTGAAATATTTGGATAAATTCTTATTTATTCCAGGTTGTTGGAGAGTAACTTATTTTAGTTAACTACAAGTTGCCATAGGGATTAATAATTTTCCACCTTTCAAAATAGTATACTTAACTTTAAATCATACCGTCTATAAATTATACTGGAATCCTTTAGCACCTCCAGATCACAAGAAAGTGTATAGGAAATTAGGCCAAACATCCCATGGCAAACGTCAAAACTTGATTTTTGAACACATTTTCTTGCTTCCTTTTTTGCTTGTCATTTCTCTCCTTCTTATAAAATGAAACGCAAAGTTTGAATATGCACAAATTCTAGATATTTGAACTTTCTGATTGGACAGATTTAGTTTTTCCTGTTGAATGTGTATGTTTGTGTGCTCACAGGTTTTTGCATTCCTCAACCTGTTCTTCCTTAAGCACAGTCTCAACAGAATCTCATTTCTTTCTGAAATCATTTCCTATTCAAAGTACCATATAGTATTCTATTCTTAAATGTTTTGCCTAGGGAAACCATGTGTAAACAAAGTATGTGTACTTTTTGTTGTCTGTTTGCGTGTATGTATATTTATATGGTGGTCCACTCAAAATAACAGAAATAGACACATTTAGCTATGAGTAAACTAGAGCATATAGGCCATGTGTTTGGCAAACTTTTGTTGAATGTCTTGTCCGTGATAGACATGCTGTAGGCATTATTAATTATTTAGTACTATTAATTTTCTGTTCCATTTTTAGACAATATCTTTTCGTTTTTTTACAGTAGTCTTTTGGGAAAATGTGATCAGAATAAAGTGGGTGAGCATATTAATCAGTAGATTAATTTTAAATCTATAATTATGGGAAGTTTTTTCTGTTTGCTTTGTTTTGGGTTGAATTTATGTATCAGATTTTCTTAGATAAAGAAGCTGTGTTATTGCCTTCCAGCTTCTTCTTTAATAAGGTTTTCAAGAAAAATAATGCTGCAGTTGACACAATCTCTGATTACAAATCTCTGTAACAGACTTGGTCAAGATATAGAGGAGTAAAGGAAAATATCATTCTGTCCAGGAGTTAATGGTTCCAGGAGATCCAGAGTCAGAGGCCCACAGCCCAGACGGCCCAGCAAGGCAGCAGTGCCCACCAGACCAATCAGATGTGGTGGTTCAATAAGTTAGACGGACTCCAGTTTGAATTTCAGCTTCACCACTTACTAATGTCTGGTCTTAGTGTTTTAACTGCTAAGACCCTCAGTTTCCTTATCTGTTAAATTAGAGTAAAAAAACTTACCTCATAGATTTATTGTGAAGGTTAAATTAGATCATTTATGTAGGAGAGCTGGTCTGCTAATGTCGATTCCCACCAGCTCCCTAGGCTTCTCCTCTCAATTCAGCTCTGCTGACAAAGCCCTTAACAACAAAGTATGTTTCTTGTATATATTTTCTTTCCTGATGGACATTAATTATAGGGTATTAGAGACCACAGTTATCAAACGTAAAGGTTGAGCAGCAAATAAAATATCTAAAAATGGATGCAGAACATTGCATCTGCCATTTATTTAGCTCCTGCTCTGGTTCATCAGCTGGTATCCTGGGTCTGTGTGTGTTATTACCACCCCAAGCACCGCAGATGGGTGTGACTGTGACTCTTATTATCTCCCTAACCACCCTCAGATGAGACAGGGTGGAAGGGATCTGGGGGCGAGAATACTCATCTTTTGTATGAGTTGCCAATCTCCGAGCAGCCACCCTACAATCATAAGCATGGGGTGAAATTAAAATCAGATTCCCTCCTGGTATGTTAATTGTAATTCTTGTAATCTGGAGCCTGAATGGATCACATTGCCCTAGATGAGAAAAGAGGAATAAAATACATAAATTATTGCACATTGAGTGAAACCCTTAAAAATATAATGTTGATTTATTTCAATTTAATTAAAGTCTTTATGTACTCATCACAGACTTAAAATTATGTTTGCAGCTCCTTGCTTCTCAGCACGAACTGTCAGTATGGGAGTTGATTTTGTTAAAAGCCTTTGTCTAGATAACTAGAAATCTTATATTCTCTGAGGCTACATTTGGTTAAATGCTTCTGAATTAACTTTATGCAAAATACAGAAAACTTTTTGAAAAGTGTTCAAGTATAGACTGTCACAGGTAAGCAATTAGTCTTAATGGTTTCTGTACTGATGTGTGCCTTCCTTTAAATGACTTAGAAGAATGTGCACTTCCAATGTCTTAAGAGTATGTTCATGCTTGTCCCAATTCCCTGGTGATTATCAGAAAATATTGGTGATAAATGAGCCTGAATAAGCGTACTTTGTGACCATGATGTAATTAACAGCGTAAACTGGCACAGTATAGATAAGAATTTGATTTGAAGCAAAGCCCATCACTTTAATATTGCTCTCTCTAAGGCCATAGGTAGGTAGATGTCTTTAACCTTTGCCTGGTGCTGATGTTCAGTCCTGAGTCGCCCTTGTTACATGTCTTCCCCATTCCTGTTTCTGAGCTGTGGAGCACTGCTAGATAAAAATATGCAACCGGACTGTTGTGGCAGAATATTGGTCCCCCAAAGTTGTCCCTGTCCTAATCCCTGGAACAAATGTGTTTTCTTACAAGCAAAAAGTACTTCTCAGATGGCATTAAGGGATCTTCCTTTGGGAAGATTACCCTGCATGATTCAAGCAGGGCCAGTATAATCACAAGGTCCTTAAAGGGGAAGAGGGCAGCCGGAAAGTCTGAGTCAGAGAAAGATTTGCTCAGCTGCTGCTGGCTTTGAAGATGGGAGGGAGCCACAGCAAGGGAAGTGGCAGCCTCTAGAAGCTGGAAAAGGAAAGGGGATGGATTCTTGCCAAACGCCTCCAGAAGACACATGGCCGCTGCCAATACCTTGATTTGCCCAGTGAAACCCATTTCAGACTTCTGACCTCCAGAACTGTGAGAGTAAGATGAAAATTACTCTTCTATTTTAAGCCACTAAATTTGTGGTAAATTATTACCAGTAGTAGAAAAGTAATAGATGGATTTATATGTAAACTCACATTGTCTAGTTTCATCTGATTGCCCAGTGTTGCTGCTGTATCTCATGTGGACTCTGAATTGCCCACAGTTGTGTCCTCTTCTCTTTCTCCGTACACTTCGGCGAGATAAGCTGATTTCTGTTTTACTGGGTATCAAACATGTCAATCGTAAGTTACTTTTCTACAAATATAGTGGAGTCATTCATTCTGTGAGAGAACTCTCTCCTGTTCTCTCACCTTTACTCTTGTAAACATGCTGCTTTTCGTGTGTTAAATAGAACACTCTTGATAGGGGTGATGGGAATCAGGGAACTAAACAGGAGGCTATTGTAATAGCATTGTTGAGAAATTATGATGGCCTCGAATTAGGAATATGGTGATAGAGATCTGAGGGACAGATTTGAGAAAGATGTTATAGACAGACTCGTTGGGACTTTGTGACATTATTGAGGATGACGGGTCTGTCACATGGTAGGTACTTAATAAATTGTTAATTGTTAAATGAGTGAAAGAATGAAGGGTGACAAAATGAATGTTGATGTCAATTGAGAGGAATGTAAGAAGGGCATGTATTAGTTATCTACTGCTGTGTAACAAATTACTCCCAATTTAGCAGTTTATAGCAACAGACATTTATTATCTCACACAGTTTCTGAGGCTCAAGAAACCAGGTATACTTAGCTGAGTGGTTCTGACCAGGATTTCTCGTGATGCTTCAGTCAAGTTGTTGGCCAGTCTCTGAAGACTTGAATGGTGTTGGAGTTTCTCCACATGGGCCTCTCCATAGCAAGTGAGTTAAGCAAAACAAGACAGCAGTCTTTTCATAACATAATCTTTGAGTGACAGATCATCTCCTTTGCCGTATTTGGTTGGTCACACAGACCAAAGTTGGTTCAGTAGAGGAGGGAACTATGCATAGTTTTGTTTACCTCGAGACAGAGATCTTTGGGGACTTATTTTGGAGGCTAGTTACCCAAAAAGAGAAGCAGAGTTGATGGGAGAAATGAGTTTAGAGAGTTCAAAGAGTTTGAGATGACCGTGTATATCCAGGTAGAAATCTGTACTAAGCATTTGGATATGTGTGTTAAGCCACAGGGAGAAAGCAATGCTAGAGATAAAGATTTAGAAGTCATTGATGTATATAGATGTTGACTAAAATCTCGGGTAGTTGGTTACAGGTTTAAGCAGAATAGGACACATTTAGAATACTTGTGGAGGGAAGGAGGAGAAAAGGGCTGATAAAGACAAGTGGGAAAATCAGTAATATGTGGTTGTCCCAGAAAATTAGACATGGTATTTGATATTAATTTGTGTGCTTTGCAGTTTTCTGAAAAGTCCTATAAAGAGGCCCATTTTACACTATACGTAGGCGAGAAGAAGGCAGGTTGTTACAGGATTAATCCAGAGCCTGAGTTTTGTCTGATGGATAGCAGAAGAACTGGGGTTTAAGAGAGTTAAAAAGCTTTGTAGAAAGTAATTCAGTTAATCTACCATCAGTTATGTACTGCATAGAGAATTGAGCTAGGATGGGGCTATTAAATTAAGAATAAAATTTAGGGATTTTATTTCTAAATAAATTATCCAAGGTGTAGAGGAATAATTAAGGATTTATGGCATGCGAAGGTGCTACATTAAGATTTCTGAGGTAGAATAAGTTATATAAGGATATATGGTGTAATCTCGAGAATGTTTATAGGGGAATGGAGGTTATTAGAATTAGGAATCCCAAAGAACTGTAAGTTTGATCTTTTAGATTCTATATGCATTTTTAAACTGTACAAAGATGTTAGCAGAGTTGGGATAGAAGGGACATTTGGGAAGCCTGTGCCTAAATCTGCATGGATTGTGGACTGGAGGCCGCAGACTAGCCTGGAGGTCGAGTGATAAGAACTGAGTAACAGGATGAGTCATAAAGCAAAAGGCATTTGCCCACTATGGTGGAAGCATAATGATTTAGAATAACAACAGTAAATAGCATTTTTGAGCAACCATAACATGCTGTTTTCTTATGTTATTTAATTCTTAACACTGCCCCTTGAGGTTGATAATATATTCTGAGGAAGCAGAAGGTTAGAGAGGTTAAGTGATTTGTCCTGGGCCATGCTGCTAGAAAACTGGGATTTGAATCTCGATTTGTCTGACTGTGCCACATTGCCCTTTGTAGAAGGCAGCATTGGGTGCCAAAATCAATTCTGTAGCCCATGATGAGTTAGGAGCAAGGTAAAGAGTATAGCCCTCTGTTGGAAGAGAATCTGTTTCTTTGGCTGAGAGCCAGCTTTAGCAAGGAACAGGGCAAAAAGGGGCTTCCCTGAATAGGCTAAGATGTAGGGAATGTGTTCTGGTTTTGTGTTTGTTTGGTTTGTTATTTAAATACTGGCACAGGGATTCCAGAGAGTATAATCATATGTGTGTGTTTGGGGGTGTGTGTGGGGTTGGGGAGTCAGTGATAGGAGGAACCAGGGATGAGAATGGATATTGGAATTTAATTTGCAGTCTGTTCTTCAATCTTATAGTTAAATAAGGTAGAATACATGGTCTTAGAATGTGAATCTTATTATGCTTAATGTTTTTTAATAGTAACTAGGAAATTACAGGTATTCAACAAATGTTAAGCAACAGAATAAAATTTTAAAGCAAAACTGTTTAAATGGATTATTGGATCAAATTGCCTTCAGATGTGATTATTGATTTAATATTCATTTACACAAAAACTCTGCATATTTTGCTATCATAAAATAAATAAAAATAGAAAAATTCATGCATTTTACTAATTATATGGGATTCTTTTTTAGGTTTGTTACCTTTTTCATTGATTCTGAAAATTATATTTAAAAAAAATCTAAATATCTTTTAGAGAATGTGAATAGAAGTTGTGATAAAAGGAGAAATATGTTAATGTAGCCTCTAGAATTAACATCTGTGAGGTACAGAACTTTGCTTGTCTTACTTCATTTCCATATGTGTAGTTATTCAGAGCTTTTGAGTACCTAATTGATACTAGGCACTGTGGGAGACACTCATAAGTCAAGGAGCTTGTCTTTTAGGAGCTTAGTATCTTACAGATGTATGAGACAGAAAGTAACTCTGAAACAGACCATTATTGGTAAATTTCAATGTTTAGTTTTATCTGAGAGAAACTCACCAGCTCAGCAAGAGCATTCTGAGTCCTTTCATTCCCTCTACCAGTTACAACTGCTTTTATTACAAGGTAGGAATCAATGGAGTTAGTCAATCTTGTCCCTGTAGCACTTAGTTACAATTTCTTGGGGGATCATACCAACAATAAAAGCAAAGAAGTGTATTATAACTTCTGCACATTAGGTATTGTGTTAAACACTTCACATATACTGTCTCATTTAATAATCATCATGTTCTAGTTTGCTAGCTGCCAGAATGCAATATTCCAGAAAAGAAATGACTTTTAAAAAGGGGAATTTAATAGGTTGCTAGTCTAAGGCTGAGAAAATGTCCCAGTTAAGCAAGTCTATAGAAATGTCCAATCTAAGGCATCCAGGGAAAGGTACTTTGGTTCAAGAAGGCCAATGAAGTTCAGGGTTTCTCTCTCAGGTGGAAGGGCGCATGGCAAACACAGTTAGATTTTCTCTCTCATCTGGAAGGGCACATGGTGAACACGGTGTCATCTGCTAGCTGCTTCTCCTGGCTTCCTGTTTCATGAGGCTCCCTGGAAGGCGTTTTCCTTCTTCCTCTCTAAAGGTTGTTGGCTCATGGACTCTGCTTCATGGTGCTGCAGCATTCCCTGCTATCTCCAAATCTCCTTCATTCTCCAAAATGTTTCCTCTTTTATAGGACTCCAGAAACTTATCAAGACCCACCCAAATGGGTGGAGACATGTCGTCACCTAAACCAGCATAACAACCACTCTTGATTAAATCACATCACCAGGAAGATGATCTGATTTCAGTTTCAAACATACAGTGTTGAATAGGGATTATGCAATATGAAATGGGATTTTGATTAAAACATGGCTTTTCTAGGGGGCATGTATCCTTTCAAACCAGCACACATCATAACAACTTCTTGAAGTAGGTATTATTCACCTCATTAAACAGAAAAAGAAACTGAGGCTTAGATTTTAAATAACTTTCCCAGAGTTGCACATTTGGTAAGTAAAAAGGATTTAATCCTGGTCATCTTCTCTCCAATATATTTGGAATCCTGTGTAAAAACCCCAGTCTGCTAACATGCAGAATGGTAAGATGAGAGTGCCTCTTGGAAGCGTCCAGTTCATTCCATCTTGCCTCATATCTCTGTTCTCGGTGGACCTTGGCTCTAAATGCAGGCCTCTTCGTCATCTGGCTTCTCCTCAGGTAGTTCTAGCTTCCTTTTCCTGAGCACTCAACTGGTCTTTATACCTGCTTTCTAGAATTCTTATTCCATGCAAAACAAAATTCTCTGCAGCTGCATGCCTTTATAAAACTCTTTCTCCTTCCTTTAATTAAAAACCTGACTCTCTTTCCCTTGATACTGTTTTTTTCTGCAACCTTTGCAGGTGATCACTGATCATTTTCATACATTTCATCAACCCAAGGCCCTGGAAGTGCTATCTTTTTTCTTCTGTTTCCCATTGCAACTTGTAAACTATTACTCCTCAACTCTTATGTAAATATAATTCTTTAGGAATAGGCCAACTGACCCTTTCCCCTACCCATTTCCTTATTGCCTCCCAGGCTTACTGTTGGTGGCACATCTCACTTCCTAGCCTCACATTTGTTGAATCTCTCAATATTTGTGATCTTTGCCTCAACCAAGCTAGTTGTACACATTTTTCTCTGAATCTTAAACTCCAGAGTACATGGAAAATACTCTGTAAATATTTGTTGATTAAATAAATGAAATTCTTAACTTTTCAACACTCTCTTTTTCACATTTTGCGTATTCTTCAGTCCCTTTGGTCCTTGGGTCCCTTCATTGTCTCTCTCTATCCATCAGCCCTTCCTTTCTCTATTCTTCCTAGACTACTTGGGCTGTCGCACTAACACAGCCCTCAGCTGTGTTCTCCCAAGTTTTTCCAGAATCAGCAAAAGGATTAGATTTACCAGATGTATAGCTTAGTCACCCTTAATATATGGCAATTTTGTAAAAGCAAAATCCTCATGTGTCCATCTCTGAAAGGGTGGAGCTGAGAAGAGTGAAATAGAAGTAGCCTTAGAAGGGGAAATCCTTGGATGGAAACAAGTTCCAGGGGACAGCTTTGAATTGTGACTGAGAAAATGATACCTGATTTTAACAGAGTATCTTCTGAAAAGTCTAAACTTTAATCTAGAATTGACTGAATACTTGGAAGCAATAGGACTGAGTTTTTCTTTGTGAAGTGGTTATAAAGGCTCATCAAGGAAATGATGTTCTATCAGGAAAATGAAAAGCTTGATTTTTTGCACTATAATTTGTGAGTGACCAATTTATACTTACTAAAGATAGTAGTAGAAAGTTATGAAATGGAGCATTATTTGTAATAGTACAGTGGTTTGAAGAGCTTATATTGAGAGTATATATAAAAAAGAATGGTCTTTTTGTATAAAACATTAAAATGTACTTTTCTGACAAAACTATACTTGTAGATGAGAGTAGATATATAAAATTCAATATAGCCAACTCTCAATAAAGCATTTATGATGATAAACACCCGATGTATTGGTATATGGTGCTTTGTTTGTGATAAAAGCTAAATAACACTTAAACCTGACAGAATGTTTACTTATGGCTATTACTAAGTGCACAGCATCTTGCTTCAAGTAATTATGTCTTTAGTCTTGACCTAATTCAAATGTAGATTGGAATAAGAGTGTGAAACCACTCTGAAATAATTCCAGTAAGTGGAGAGGATGTTGAGAAAGAAGCTTTTAAAATAAATAAGTTAGAAACCAAACATTAGAAAATGGCTCTGTTGAATATGATGGTTTCCAGAGTAGAACAGTTAAAATAAATGGGGCAGGGCGGGCCACAGTGGTTCAGCAGACAGAGTTCTTGCCTGCCATGCTGGAGACCCAGGTTTGATTCTTAGTGCCTGCCCATGCAAATGAATGAATGAATGAATGAATAAACAAACAAACAGTAGATGTTACTCACTGGTAAAAAGAAAAAAGGAAAGAAAGAATTATTTGGGAATGAGAGTTTCAGTATAGAAGAAAAAATGTGGAATGTGTTCATTAAAATGAGGAGATGGCCCTGTTATCCAGCATGTGCATTCCAGTTATCTATTACTGGATACCTTTCATACCACCCCTAAGTCTTGTGAAAAATAACAACCATTTATTATGTTTAAAAATTCTTGGGACAAGAGTTCAGAGAGGAGACAGTGGGGATGGCCTGTTTCTACTCCACCAGGTCTAAAGCCTCAGATGGGAAGATTTAAACGGCTTGGTCTGACTCAGTCATCTGGGAATTGAAACAGTTGGGCTGGAGGATCCACTTCCAAGATAGATCTTCATATCTGGAGCCTGGACTGGATTGACTCAAAGACTGGGCTCAATGGGGACAAGCTACCCTGGCCTCTCCTTGTAGCTTGGGCTCTTGACAGCATCTAGAGACTGAATGTTTCAAGAGACAGAAGATGCAAGGCTTCTATTAACCTAGCCTGGGAAGTTATTCAGTATCACTTTTGCCACATTTAACTCACATAACTGAATTATTAAACCTAGCCTAGATTCCAGAAGAGAGGAATTAGAGACTCTGTGCCTTAATGGGAGAGTGGCAAGTTCACATTGCAGTAGAGTGGGATGGGAAATATTGTGGCCATCTTCAGAAAAGACAGTATGGTACAACATAAACTTTCTGGGAAGAGGAAAAATAATTACAGCTTTTTACAGTGGTTAGCCACAAACTTTTAAGAGTAAATACTTGATATATTTTAGTGATAATGTTGGATTTTTAAAAGATCTATTATAAAATTATAGAAGGACTTCTTTTCTTGTATTCCTACTTATGTATATATTAGATAAACTGCTTCATTTATTAAAGGAATGCATTAAATAAAACGTAAATTGTAACTAACATTGGAAATTGTTAGTTCTATTTCTTCATTAAATTCAATAGGTGGTAACATAATATGTGTTATTGGGAACCAACCCACCCTGCCATTTTAAACACAAATGCAAGATCTCCAGATTAGCAGAGACATTTTCCCTCAGTCCTAAATGCAAATCTAAGCAAGGTATTCTTAGGTATATGGTAATAACAAAGACTTTTTATTTTAAGCACAGCAGAAAGTTAGAATGTATAGCGTATACTATAAAATGGTGCCTACTTTGGATATTGTCATTACCCAGCCAATTGCCAGTCATTTACATATTGGCACAGTAAGAAAGATGGCTATATTTTCAAGGCCATTAGAGCTTAGTTCCAAGATTTTGGATTTTTGCTTCAGTGGTAATAATGTATGTGTGTTTCACCCGGGCAGCATCCTTTATGGGTTTCGAGTTGTACCACATTAATATTTAACCATACTGTGGAAGAAATTTCTCAGTCTGATTTTGTTCTTATTTCTTTCATTCTGAGCCCCTTTGACTAAGGGGTAAAGAGGAGCACATGGTGTCATAAATAGTGGTTGAATCAGTAATTAAGAAACCCAATCCTAAGCACTCTGTTGAGTGCCCGCCAGACTGGGTCTATCTAAGACCCGTCTAGTGACGTCTGAGAAGGTAAGGTTAGTGGTCTTGTAGACTCGATACTGAATATTTATGATAGTTGAGCTCTTCTGTTTTTGCCTCTTGGCTTCATTTTATCACAACATAAATCTCTGGAGTATTGTGAGTTTCCAAATTCTCATTACTTTAGGAAGAAAGGAATTTCCTAACAAAAACTGAAGTTGGTTAGATCATATGTTAATAGCATTAGTCTTTGGAGATATAGGATGTTAATAGCATTAGTCTTTGGAGATATAGGAAGATTTTAGTGATGGAGTTGATAAACTAACTGCATGATACAACTGTGATTTAGTAGCCAGTTTATCTGATGCCCAATCCCAAGTGATATCCTTAGAAAAGACAAGAGTTATATTCTGGTGAGCATAAAATCTTGCTGAGGGGTGGTAGAATCCTAAATTAACTTTAGGGAGCATCTGTCCAGTTCATTCTTTTAGACTGTCATCTGCACTTGGATGTCTGCCATCACCTCAAATGCCACATGTCCAGAATTGAATTAATCATCTTCTCCACTAGACCTCTCTCCCATGCCAAAGAATAAAGAAATAAATGTAAAAAAATGTAATTTCCTTCCTCAACCCTTGTATGTCTGCCTGGCTTTGCCTTAAATCTAACCCTTTAAACTGGGACTTTGAAGTTAAGTTTTCCTCTTTTCCTATGTGTTTTTGTTTCTTATTTTGAATTTTTTTTAATTTTCATTTTATTTTCTTCCCAGAGAGTAGCTTTTCTTCAGTCTTTATGGACTCAGCTCCGTACATGGGCTTTAGTGGAGGTCATGGGGCAGCACCCACAGGTCTAAGCTGGGGTGGGGGTGTCCTGTCCTTATGGGCGTCGCAGGATTGATTCCTGACCACTTCGCTGTGAATGCCACAACAAATTCAGTAATGTAGCTTCACATGCAGCTTAGGAAGCATATAGGTGCCAAAGACACTTGCTTCGGAAATGTCTCTGACAGCTGCATTCTCTACTATGTTTTGAAAGACAAGCTTCTAAATGGCCTCATCCTTGGGCACGCAGTGCAGTTCATGCAGCGAATAGGCTGCACATGGCTGTGGCTCTTTTTAGCACTACCGTTGTTGTTCCTTCTGTTCTTTGTCGTCTTGGAGGTGAACACCTGAGAGCTGAATTATCTTTTGATGTTCCTTTTCATTTCCATACCCCTGTAGGAGTCAGTACAGGCCTTATTTCTGCAGTCTCTTGACTTTCACTTTCTACCTACTTCAATTTATAATGCTTAGTGCTATGGTACATTGATTAATAAATGTAATACCCTGCACTCATTTTCTTTTTGTTGTTCACATCAAGTCTAAACTCCTCTGCGTGTTTTTTTGCTTGTTTGCCTTTTTTTCTTTTGGGGCAGGGGAATTCCAGGGCTTAAGTACTTCAGTTGGAAAAGGTTTTCTTCCATTATTACTTTTATTCACTTATAAATAAAATGGTGAACAGACTCTAGACTATAGTGAGTCTTCAACTGGGAAATGAAAAAAGAGAATGGAATAAAATTTAATAGGACCAGGGAGAAAGGAGAAGGGAAGTACTAGGCCTGTAGATTTTATGGCCCAAGATGTGTTAGGAGGAAGGGACCAGAAGAGGGCCAGAGAGGCATGGTGGGGGCTGTAGTCTAGGAGAGGGGTGATTTGCAATGTGGAAAAATTAGGTAGGGCTTGGGAGATATCGAATGTGAAATTGGGAAGCAGGAGAGGAACTGGGGAGAGGGGACGAAACTGAAATCTATAGAGACAGAGCTGATAGAGGCTGCTGGGTTGAGGGCAGGGGTGGGTGGGGTAGAGTTAAATATAGATCAACAGGGTGGTAGCAGAGACATAATAAAGACCAGACCTTAGAGAAGAAGTGGAGACTGTGGGTTTTGTAGGAGGAGGAAGAGAGTAGACTTACTGGGCAAGGGGCATGGCTTTTGGGGAGGTATCCACTATAGAAGTTGACATGGCAAGTAGGAATCCATAATAACCCATGCCCCCTATAGAGAGTAGCAGAGGGCAAAAGCATTTTGTAATGTTCAAATAAATTCCATATATGAGCTTTTACATCAGCAAGTTGTATTATCTGTATCATGTTTACTTTGAAAGAATGAGGTTGCCATCATTAGTCATTGGGAAAATGCAAATCAGAACTACAAAAAGATACCAGTAGGATGGCTATATCAAAGAAGTGGGCAATAACAAGCATTGGTGAAAATGTAGAGAAGTTGTAACCTTTGCACATTGCTGGAGAGACTGTAAAATGGTGCATCCCCTTTGGAAAACAGTTAAGCAGTTCCTCAAAAGGTTAAACATAGAATTACCACATGACCCAGCAATTCTGCTCTAAGGTATATACCCAAGAAAACTGAAGACATATATTAACACAGAAACTTACATACAAATGTTCATAGCAGTATTATTCATAAATCCAAAAAGTAGAAGTAACCCACATGTCCATCACCTGAAGAATGGATTAACAAAATGTGATCTATCCATACAATGCAGTATCATTTAGCATTGAAAAAACAATGAGTACTAAGACATGTTGAAAACATTATGCTTCATGAAAAAAAACCAGACACAAAGGTCCACATTATATGATTCCATTTATATGAAATGTCCTGAGCAGGAAAACTGTAGTTGTAGAAAATATAGTGGTTGCCAGGCGCTGGGGTGCAGGGAGGGGAGTAGCTGCTGATGGTTAAAGCGTTCCTTTTGGAGTGATGAAAATATAGACATATAGTGATGATGGTTTCATAACCTTGTGAATATACTGGAAAGCACTGAATTGTACACTTTACAAAGGTTAATTTTATGGTATATGAATTGTCTCTCATCAAAACTGTTAACATAAAAGATTAAGTCTCAAAGTACTGTTATTCAGGGCTCAAAACCTATGATCATCCTTGAATATATGACCATGTGAATGCCTCTGCCTATTTAATCTTTTCCTAAGCAATAACAGTATAACTTCACTGATTTGATGGGCTACTTATTTTTTTCCTAATGACCATTAAAATAAATGCATAACTATTAAGGTAAAAATGTTAATTACTAAAAGTCATCTCCCGCGCCACGCTTTGGAAAATTCTGAATCATTCTATATAATTAGCAAATTAGCATGCTTTATTTTTATTGTAATTCGTTTATTTGCCTTAGCTTCCTTTCACAGTTCATATAGGGTTTTCTTTAAAAAAAAAAAACTTGAAATGGGATAGTAGGAAGAGGAATAGATTGTTGATCATTAAATAAATTAAATATGAATTTTTTTCTGTAAAAAATTGAATGTTGACAGCATTAAAGTTCTTTCCTAGAACTTCATTACCTTTCTTAACCTCAGATCCTTTCAGAATGGCACTGATATTTTCCCAGTAGGAAGAACATCACAATATTCATCTCATTAAACTAAATGTAGTTCTTGCTGAGAAGTAGATTGAGACCTGAAAATGTTTGTCATGATAGGAAACAGCCAAACGTGGGTAGCCATCTGGATAGGGTTGGGTAATAAATGTGTAGTTTTTTAAAAGGCCAGTTGGTGATTCTGGTAGCTTGGAGTTGTTTATCCCAGAAAAAAAAAAAACATGTTCTTAGACTTAATCCATTCCTGTGGGTGTGAACCCATTGTAAGTAAGACCTTTTAATGAGGTTACTTCAGTTAAGGTGTGGCCCACTTGAACCAGGATGGGTCTTATCCTATTGCCGAGTCCTTTATAAGCAGAATGAAATTCAGACACAGAGAGAGGAAACCACATAAGAAGCTGTACGTCAGCAGAACCCAGAGAAACCAGAAGTTTCTATGTGCATTGACAAATGACAGAAAAGCCAGAGACCAAGGATTGCTGGCAGCCAGCCCCAGAACACCACAGGCCTCTGAGACAAAGCATTACCTTGATGACACCTTCATTTTTGACTTTTCCTAGTCTCAAAACCATGAGCCAATAAATTTCCATCCTTTAAATCAGCCCATTGCACAGTATTTGTTTCAGAAGCCAGGAAACTAAAGCAGTGATTCTTATGTTACCCTCTACCGCAACATATTAAGAATATCTGCCACAGTAATCAAAAGTTATTAATGGGAGTGTAAGATCCCTTTGGTTATTGGGGCAAAAAAAAAAAAGGTTAAACATAATTAGCCTTTGGGTGATATGTTCTTAGAAGTGCTTGCTCTTCTTGGAACTTAAGAGTTAAGATTAGAACAACAGATAGACCTGGGAGTCTTTCTGAGGAATTATACCCTACCCCAGATCAAGTTTGTCTGAAACCTTAGGTATGGGGGCATGTGAATGAGTTCAGTTGGTAGGTGCTATACAAATCCTCTGTAATTCATAAGCAATGAAACCTAGTTAAGATAGAATGAAATTTGAAGAGGTTCAGAACCTCACTGGCAGAACAACCTGTAGAGAGTATCTCTCCTCCCACTTTCAGTCACCAGATTTCCTTGCTATGATCTTCTAAATAGCTCTTCAGTCAACCTTATTCTCTATCCCAAGGTTTGTATTAGGAACCTTGGGGTTGTTTCTTGAATTATTTTGATGCCTTTTAAATGTTCTTTAGTCTGACGGCATCCAGTATATACTCCACAATGCATCCGAAGTTTTAATTTCTAAAATGTTAGATCAAATTGTTCCTCTGCTTAAATCCTTTACTGATTCTCTATTACCTACAAAGAAAGGAATATTTACTGAATTCAGTAAAAGGTACTAGAACATTGTCTTATGATTGATTCATTATATAGGGGTACCTTCCTTTAAGAAAACTCAGTATATGGAAATTCAACTTCCCTATGAGTTTTGGACAAAGCCTGCATTTAGTTTGTGTGATAATGATCTCTCACCTAATGCTCCTTCCTGTCAGTGTCTCAGGTGGTAAGTTTTTGATTCATTTGGTGAAAGTGACTTCAGGCTTAGATCAGGAACAGGGCCCAGCCAGATCAAATACAACTTTGAAGGCTGCAAAAAGAGCGTGAGGTTTTTTTTGTTTACTATGTGTGTGTGATGGGAGCCATTAGAGGATTGTAAGGGCTGTGTTCTATTTTGAGGAATAGTGCAGCCCAGCACGAGTGGTGTGAAGAATGGATGGCAGCAAGAATGAGTGGAAGTAGGGAAATCAGTGAGGAGACCATTGCAGTAGCCCAAGCCGTAGAACCAGAGATGATGCTTGCAATGGAAACTGAGAGACATGCAGAGATTCCTGATACATTTCGGAGGTAGTATGGATAGGACATGCAGTGGCTTAGATAAGGTGTAAGGGAATGAGTAGCAGTAAGAACTCTTTAAGTGATGTACTTGTATACTTTGGTTCTTTTTTTGTATGCTGTATGGTGGGGGTCACATTTCATTGTTTTTCCATTTGACTATCCCGTTGTTGTAGCACCATTTGTTGATTTTTTGGGAGGGAGGGTGGCGAGTGCACAGGCTGGGAATCAAACCTGGGTCTCCTGCATGGCAGGTGAGAATTCTACCACTGATGAACTACCCTTACACCCCCTATATTTTGGTTCTTTAACAGCACATTTCGGTCTGAAAGGAAGAGATGGAGAGAAAATTAGAATATAGTTGTCTGTATAAAAAATAGATGATTACAAAATTTTTAAGTCCATGAATTATACTTGTGTTAGGTAGCTAATCTTAGGAATAAGAAAGAAATAATGTAATTTGGGGAATATAAGGGCCAGTCACAGACAATGTAATACAGGCCAATTCTAGAGAGACTATAGTCATGCTTCAGGAGACACTCAGGGAATCTTGCTTCCTGCCACTCACCAAAGGTCTGCATCCCAGCTTCAGGCCTGAGTTCCATGCATAGATGTGGTTACCTGGGAACCTGAGCCATTGATGGCTTTGGCTCCAATGGCTCTGGCCTCCTCAGGTATCTCCCCACATACAACCAGGTTCTACAGAGTTTAGCGTGTATTACTTAAAAACCCAATCCCAATCCTGTTTAACTCATATAATTTTACTGACATCCAAGCCCTTCATTCAGAATCCTATTTGTTTGTGATCAGACCTTTTAACACAGTATAGACCTTCCATTCTTACTCTCTCTTATCAGTAAAGATTCCCCAAACTTGTGGATCCTATGATGTACCAAGTAATGGTGGTAGTGGCAGTTGCTTTTCTTAAGATCTATTCTGTATTCCTGGCCAATCTGAAGCACAGTATAAGGGCATGTAAGAGGACAGGGATATGGAATAAGATGTTCCAAAATCTCACCCACCTCATAGGAACGTTGAAAAACAGGGAAAAATTGTCAGAACCAACTTTTATTTGAATTCTGAAAGACAGTCAAAGGTTTATAGCAATCAAGCAAATGCTGAGTGAAAAATGTCAATTTAAAATTGTAGGAAAACACAGAGACAGATGTATGATTCCACTTGCATGAAATAGCTATTATACAAACTCACAGAGACTGAAAGTATAGAGTACAGGTTACCACGGGCTGCAGTCTGGGGGAGGGAGAATGGGGAGTTAATAGATAACGGGTGCAGGGTCTCTGTTTGAAGAGATGGAAAAGTTCTGGTAGTAGATGTTGGTGAGGGTAGTGCAGCATTGAGAATGTGATTAATCCCACTGAATTGTATGTTTGGAAGTGGTTGAGATGGAAAAATTTTTGTTGTATGTATGTGTTTTAGATTGCTGGGCTGCTCAAGCACATACCATGAAATGTGTTAGGTTAAACAATAGGAATTTATTTGCTCACAGTTTTAAGGCTAAAAGAAAGTCCAAATTGAGCAGTCATCAAGGCAATGCTTTCTTCCCAGAGACTGGTGTTCTAAGGCTAACTACTAATGAACTTTGGACCTTGGCTTTTCTGTCATGTCAATGCACATGGCAGCCTCTTCTGGCCTCTCCATTCTCTTTTGGGTTCCATTGAATTTCACCTTCTTGCTTTTGTGGCTTTCTCTCTGTCAAAATTTCATACTGCTTATAAAGGATTCCAGTAATAGGTTTATGACCCATCCTGATTGAGTTGAGCCACACCTTAACTGAAATAACCTCATAAAAGGGTCCTACTTATGATGGGTTCACTCACACAGGTATAGATTAGATTTAAGAACATGTTTTTCTGGGGTACACAGCTTCAAACCATCCCACTCCACCCTCTGGATCCCAAAAAGACCTGTTCCTTCTATATGCAAAATGCATTCATTCCATCACAGCATCCCAAAAGCCTTAAGCCATTTCAACAACGATGCTAAGTACAAAGTCTCATCACAGTAGGTTATAGGTGTGTTCTGTCTTGGGGCACAATTCCCCTGTCTGTGGACCTGTGAAACATAGAAACAAACTATCTTCTTCTAATATACAATGGAGGGACAAGCATAAGGTAAACATTTCAATTCACATAGGGAGCTATTGGAAGGAAAACAGGGGTCATGGATCTCAAACAATTCCAAAATCCAACAGGGCAAACTCCATTAGATTTCAAAGACTAAGAGTCCTCTGTGAATTGATGTTTTGTCCTTTAGGCATGATGAAGCAGCAGCCCCACTCCTTCCAAGTGCTTACAATTGGCCATGTTCTCCCTGAAGACTGGGGTGAAGGCTTCGCTCTCTCTGAGCACTAGGATAGTGGCCAGACTCTCTGTGAATGCCAGAGCATAGGCCGCACCATCTTGGAGCACTGGGGTGGCAGCACTCTTCCTGAGCAACAGGGTGGAAGGCCTGCTCTGTCCAGGCATTGGGAAAGACTCACCCTTTCTGTACACAGGAGTGAGCCTGCTCTCTTGGCCCAAGGAGGTATCTTCAGTCCAGCCCTTGGCTTCCATGATTCTGAAACCATTCTTTTCTTCAGTTTGTCCCTTCTCTGTCCCTTTTAATATAGGCTGGCAGTGGTTCTGCTCATATAAATCCCACAAAAAACAAACAAAAACTTGTTGGTTTTGTATGTAGCTCACAGGAGTCTAATCCATCTGACAGAAAGACGCCCCATAGATCTTTCTTGGATAACCATATTTCAAATCCTGACTTCCATTGAAATTGCTTACTGGTTCCATGTGCAGTCAAACCTTCATGTGGAGCCTTATTCTGGATAAACTCAGAACTTTCCAAACCATCATTTTTTGTTTCTTTATGTCCAAGAGTTCAGTTCTCAGCTTATCCCTTTCTTCCTTTAGTTCACCATAAGCAGCAAGGAGAGACCAGGTTGTACTTCCCACATTTAGCTTAGAAATCTCAGCCAAATATCAAAGTTAATTACTTTTAAGTTCTACCTTCCATCCATATTAGAACTCTATTTATCCCAGTTCTCTGCCACTCTAAAACAAGGATTGCCTGTCCTCTACTTTCCAATGACCACATCGGAAGTCACCTTTAGCGTCCGTATTTCCACAGTCTCTTCACATCGATTTAAGCCTTTTCTATCAAGCACCTTATAATTCTTCCAGCCTCTACCCGTTAGACAGTTCCAAAGCCATTTCCACATTTTTGATATTTGCAATAGCTGCACCCCATTCCCAGTATCACAGTCTGTTTCAGTTTCCTGGATGCTCAGGCAAATACCATAAAATGGGTCAGGTTAACCAAAGGGAATTTATTCGTTCATGGTTTTGAGGTTAAAAGAAAGTCCCCATCAAGGTGTCTTCAAAGTGATGCTTCCTTCCTGAAGGCTGATGTTCGGGGGCTGGCTGCCAGTGATCCTTGTTGGTACTTGGCTCCTCTGTCACATGACAGAGCACATGGCAGCTGCTCCTGGTCTCTCTGTTTTTGTCAGGATTTGTTGAATTTCAGTTTTTTGCTTCTACAAAAATTTCAGTTTTTCTCTGTCACTATGAATTTCATTCTGCTTATAAAGAACTCTAGCAATAGTTTTAAGATTCATCCTTGGGCGGCTGCCGTGGCTCAGCAGGCAGAGCTCCGACCTGCCGTGCTGGAGGTCTGGAGTTCGATCCCTGGTGCCTCCTGCCCATATGCAAATTTAAAAAAAAAAAAAGATTCATCCTGATTGAGGTGGGTTACACCTTATCAACTGAAGTAACCTCATCAAAAGGTCCTACTTACAATGGGTTCATACCCGCAGGAATAGATTAGATTTAAGAACATGTTTTTCTGGGGTACCTACAGCTTCGAACCACCAAAATGTGTTTCCATAGTTATTTATTTATTTATTAAGGCAATTGTTTTAATTTGCTAATGCTGCCGGAATGCAATATACCAGAAATGGATCAGTTTTTATTGAGCAGATTTATTGAATTACAAGTTTACAGTTCTAAAACCTTAAAAATGTTCAAACTAAGGCTTCCAGAGAAAGATGCCTTGACTCGGGAGAAAGCTTGATGTCTGTCACATGGGAAGGCATATGGCTGGTGTCTGCTGGTCCTTGTTCCTGGTTCAACTGCTTCCGGTTTTGATTCCAGTGGCTTCCTCTCTAGGCATCTGTAGGTCCTGACTTAGCTGCTCCAGGGAAAAGTTCTGAGCTCTGGCTTGCTCAGCATCTTGTGTGAAAACACATGGCAGTGTCTGCTGGGCTCTGTTCCTGTCTAGTTTCTGCTTCTGATGTTTCCTGGGGCTTTTGCATTTCCAAATGTCTGTGTCTCAGCTTTCTCTAAAATATTTCCCACTAGGTCGGCTCTTTTGAAAGACTCCAGTAAACTAATAAGACCCAACTTGAATGGGTGGAGTAGCATCCCTATGTAGTTTAAAGGCCACACCCACGACTGTGTGTGAAACATCTCCATGGAAACAATCTAATCAAGAGGTCCCACCCTATACTACTGAAAAAGAATTAGAGGAACACAGCTTTTCTGAGGTATATAACATTTTCAAACTACACAGCAATGCCAGTTAAATGCAGTACATGGTGCTAGGCTGGATCTAATAATGGAAGAGAGAAGACTCAAAAGGATATTATTGGGACGTGAAAATGAGAATGTAGACAGTAAGCTTTGTATTCATGTTAAATTTCTTGAACTTGATAACTGTACTCAAAGTGGTTACATGGGTTAGCGTCGTTGTTCTTAGGAAATAGACATTAAATTATTTGTTCAAGAAACATGACATATACAACCTACTCTCAAATGCTTAGAAAATAGAATGATATAGCAAATATTGCAAAATATTAAAATTGGTGAATCTGGGTATTGGGGAGGTATGCTGGAGTTCTATATGTGGGTTATATATATATTTATATATATTAATAAAACCAATCAACATACAATATGAACATTCTTTTCTCATCACATAGTTGTATATTCATCATCATGGTCATTTCTTAGAACATTTGCATCAATTCAGAAAAAGAAATAAAAAGAAAATAGAAGATTCACACATACCATACCCCTACCCCTCCCTTTCATTGATCACTAGCATTTCAATCTACTAAATTTATTTTAACATTTGTTCCCCTATAATTTATTTATTTTTAATAATTTATGTTTTACTCATCTGTCCATAAGGTAGATAAAAGGCGCATCAGACACAAGGTTTTCACAATCACACAGTCACTCTGAGAAAGCAGTGATATTGTTATACAATCATCTTCAAGAAACATGGCTACTGGAACACAGCTCTACATTTTCAGGCAATTCCCTGCAGCCTCTCTGTTACACATTAACTAAAAAGGTGATATCCATTTAATGTGTAAGAATAACCTCCAGTATAACCTCTCAACTCTGTTTGGAATCTCTCAGCCATTGGACATTTAATTTTTGTTTTTTTCAAATCACTATCATCTGTCTTTATTTCTACTATCCATGATGCTTTTATGATGCATCTGACAAAAGGTATTTATTTGGTAGGCCATGATTCAGAAACTAAATCACACATAGTTATGCATCCCTTGCCTATGAATTACTTTGGGGACTCACCCTCATCTTATATGGAAGGTAGAGCTTGGTGCATTTGAAGGGTGATTTACTGACTGATGCTTGACTCTTTCACCCCAAACCTTTACCTTCCTCCCAGGTTAACTTCTATTATCATAAAAGATGACTCCTTATAAAGAGAGATCAAAGTACCCCAGCATCTTTGAAAAATAAATACTGCAATAGGTCACCTTATTTGTTTTACAGAAATAAACAAATAAGGTTGAGAAATGCTTAAACAGTTAAATGGGTTTCTTGAGTAATGGTCTTCTTAAAGCCTTTACTATGGTAATCATGCATTGTAAATATCTGAGAATATATACTATTACGTAGTTTTCAAACTTACTTGCCTATGAATATCCTTCTTTCTCAGAGCAACTTATAGGATTAATGTTTCTTGGGAAATGTTTTGGAAAACTGTAACACAAGAGATCTCCGTTATACCATGTAGGTGAAATGCTTCCTGCTGATTTTCTATAGCCCTTAGTTCATTGTTTGTGGTAGAGTTGTTCATATCATGCTATAAAACATCCATTGCACTAGTCTGGGAACTCTGTGACTACAGAAATGTCTCCATGTCTTTATCTTCAGGCTCCAGCACGCTGCCACAAAGAAAACACTGAATGAACATTGAATAAATGTATCAATCCTGAATAAATGAATGATTGAATAAATGTGCTTTAGAAATATGGCTTATCCAGTTTTTTTCAAAATGGCAAGAACCTGACCAAGGAGAACCAGCCACTCTGGCAGTTATCGTCATAGGTGGGGGAATGCCAAGAAATGTCAAAGGGATGGAGTTTTCTGTGTTCCTGGACAAGAAGCAGTCTAAACGATAACCTTCCCACTCAGCTGCAGCAGTGCAGTACAGAGATGGTCCTTCTCCTCCCTCTGCTGAAAGAGAGAGCAGAGGAGAGCAACTCCCTGAGGACAGTTCACTCAACTTAAGCTCTTGATTGGGAAACCTGAGGAACGGGGTCCAGCTCTGAAAAGGATTTTTCTTTTTCTCTTCTGTGGCTGTGTTTCTATGCATTGATTACTCTTTGGATACAGCTGCAAAGTTTCTCGGGCTCCACTGCCCCAGGCATAGGCAGAAACAGCTGGACATTTTATTTTCTCTCATTTCTCTCTTCCACCTTTTGGTCGAGAAGGTTTTCTCAGTCAGTTTCTTGGTGCTGAGTCCCAGCTCATTCTAGGATTTCTATCCCACATTGCCAGGAAGGTCCATACCCCTGGGAGTCATGTCCCACGTAGAGACAGGGAAGGCGGTGAGTTTGCTTGTCATGTTGGCTGAGAGAGAGGCCACATCTGTTATATTATTTTTGAAACTGTTCTGTAAACTTGAAATTATTTCAAAATTAAAAGTTTATAATAAAGGATTGAAAGGAAGGCCTCATGGTGCTTTTACTAGTCCTTATCCCACACTCTCTGGGATTAGCATGGTTGCAGCTCATGCTCCTGGGGTGAGTCCTTACTCTGGTGTTCTGGAGGAAGCAGAGCATGCTCTAGTCACAGAATGGGATGGATGTGTGAGTGCTCCATCCTGTCGAGTGGCTGTCTGAAGGATTAATTCAAGGTGCTTGTCCACAGTCTCACCTGTCCCGGAACTTACTCTGGATGAGAAAGCAGATGGCATGGCCACTAAAACACTGTCAGAGAACAAAACACAACTGCCTGGGGCAGTTGGATGAGACATACAATAGAGTACCTTGGCCCCAAGGGCAAAGGATGCTGAGAATTTCCTGGGGAAAGTGGAACATTTGGAGTGTCCATATATATGGAAAAATTTATAAGGCCACATGAATGCTCACAGCAAGACAAACAAAACCCAGAAAATACCTAAGATGACCCTAGTATTTCACCTTGGGCTGTATTTTAGGCTCACTGCAAGGCTGTGTACTGAAGGAGAACACTAGTACCATGCAAATCTGCAAAGTCTGGGAGGGGCATTTTTTTTCCTTTATTTTTTCTGTTAACTCCTGGCAGTCAAGGAAAGCTGTTATAACATTAGCTGAATTCAAGCTAAAATAACAGAGATTTGAATGATTTTATATTTCAAGGGATAGGGTTTGTACTCTTCTGAAAATAGTTGTATGTTCAGATTTCAGCAAGAAACAGGAAAAAAATAGTCCACCCAAAGGAACAAAATAAAATGATAGAAACCTTCCCTGAGGGAATCACAGTCAAGACAACTGTGTTAAATATGCTGAAAGAGCTAAAGTTAAGCATGGACAGAAAACTAACAATAATTAGGTTAACTATATATGAATAAATGAGAATTTCAATAAAGCGATAGAAATTATAAAAAGGAACCAAACAAAATTGTGGTGCTGAAAGGTACAATAACTGAAATTAAATTTTTCACTAGAGATAATAAATAGCAGATATGAACTGGTAGAAAAATCAGTGAACTAGAATTAGGACAATTGATGTTATTCAGTCTGAGGAACATAAAGAAAAGTAGTGAATAAAAGTGAACAGAGCCTAAGAGAACTGTGGGACGCCATCAAGCATACTAGCATATGCAACTGTGGGAGTCCCAGAAGGAGGAGAATGAGAAAGAGTCAGAAATAAGATTTGAAGAAATAATGGGGAAAACTTCCAATTTGATGGAATACTTGAATATATTATGCAAGAGGCTCAACAGACTCCCAAGTTTTATAAACTCAAAGAGATCCACATCAAGACACCTTATACTCAAGTTGCTAAAGAAATTTGCACTTATTCTTACTGAGACAGCCTTGTGTGTGATGAGTTGCTTATTTCTTGGTGCTTTCAGTATTGTGCTGATTTCTCATCAGAAACATGTGAGATGGAAAGATAATGACATGACATATTTAAAGTTCTGAAAGAAAAAATTGTCAACCAAGAATTGCGTATTTGCCAAAAATGTCTTTAAAATGAGGAAGAAATCAGGACATTCTCAGATAAACAAAAGCTGAGGGAACTTGTTACCACTAGACTTTCCCTACAAGAAAAACTTTCAACCTTCTGGTTGAAAGGAAAAGACACTAGACAGTAAAGTTGAAGCTGTGTAAAGAAAGTAAGACCTCTGGTAAAGATAACATATGTAATAATAAATGCCAGTACTATTGTATTTTTGGTTTATAACGCCACTTTTTTTTTTACATAACTTAAAATACAAATGCAGGAGAATTGTGGGAAAATGACAGAGTAGATAGTGTGGACCTAGTCCTTCCACCCAAACAACTATTAAACTGGCAGGAACTGTCTGAAAACTACTTCAAAACTCCAAGAGGCCAGAACACTGTACAGCACCCAGGGAAGAGCAGGAGGAAGAGGCTGATCAATTACAGTGAAGAATAGTAAATTCCTCTCTATGTGGCAGCTACTGGTGCCCACCCCCCACTCTTGGAGTTGGCTGCTGTGGGTTCCCATCCCCGGCTAGCTTGCTGGTGACAGAAAGGGCCTAGAAATCTTTCCCAATACCAGGGATGGGCACAGCTGATCACTGACCACAGCTTTTGATCAGCAAGTTCAGATTACTGGGGTCTGGCTCTGAGGGAGGCCATTGTTTCATCCCATTCCAGACAAAGGTTTCACACAGTAAGGTTACTTTTCAGAAACCTACAACCTCCAGATGGTTCCTAGGCCAGATAAATCCTGCAACCCAGATCAGTCCTGGTCTTTCCAAGAACATCGACTAGTTCCATCCCCCTGTCCATGTTGCCAACACTCCTGTCCAACATGAAAAAGTTAGGATGGGCATAGCCCAAATACCCTTAAAGAACGGGAAAAAGATCAAAGAAGAAGGTGGAATTATACAGAAAAAAATTTAGCAAATGAGTATGACTGCTGAGCCATCATGTTGATATTTCTTTTAGTCTCCAGTATCTTAGAGCAGCTAGAAGGGAAAAACCTGAAATTGTGGAACTGTAATGAATACCAAACTCTATAATCTATTCTACAACTACTTGTTACAATGTATTTTGAAATTTGTTGCTTTTTGTATATATGTTGTATTTCACAATAAAAAAAATTCTATGCCTGATACTAATATAGTTTTAGTGTCCCCCACACCCACTCTGGGACATTTGGCAGAGTGGAGACAATTTTTATTGTTATGACTCAGGGGAGGGAGGGTATGCTACTGTCATCTAGTGGGCAAAAGCCAGGGATGCCACTAAACCTCCTATAATACCCACCATAACAAAGAACTATCCAGCTCCAAATGTCAGTAGTACCAAGATTGAGAAGCCCTTATTTGTATGTATAGCCATGTAATTTTCTAAGGTTACAAAAAGCAAAAGGCTGAGGCTCATAAAATAAGTTTATATAAATAACTTTAGATGTAATGTTTATGAAACCATTAAGAACATATATTGGAAATAATCACTGACTAATCTAGAAGGAAATTCAAAATCTACGAATTAGTATAGCCTGATATCTAGCAATGGGTAGTTTAATTCGTAAGTACTCTGTAATAATCACAGCATCAGAAATTACCTATGAAATTAAAAGTTGAATCAAAGGAAATTGTCAGTTTAATAGGGCAAAAATGGTCAAATATCAGCAGTTTCGTATGGCCCAATCTAGGTAAAATGAATTTATTATTCCTGTTTTATTCTGTCTTCCATGAAAAATACCATAATTACAAACAAAATATTAGCAACAACAACAAAAACAACAGATCAAGATTCCCAGAGAAGGAACAGAGGAAAGGAAGCTTTCTCCTGGAGGTGAAACAATTTCACAAAAAGTACAAACTTAAAAGTACTGCATATCCAGGGCAAGAATCAGATGAAGCAGAGCTGAGAAAATCTGATTAGTTAAAACTCAGACTATTCTGAGGGTCCAGAATAAGTTGGAACAAGTGTTAAAGAAGAGCCTTAACACAAAGCCAGTCAACAATAAAACTGTAGACAGGAGGGAGAAACGGATCTTCAGAGTTAACTCATCAAGCTAATCAGATGCCTAGACTATAGCAAAAAATTGCAAACCATACTTAGAAACAGGAAGATATGGCTCAATGAAGGGAACAAATTAAAAATTCAGAGGACACACAGAATTTGGAATAATTAAGGAAATTTAAACAAATTTTCTAAATCAATTCAAGGAGATGAAGGAAAGTATGTATAAAGGAATAAAGCATATTGAAAAGACAATCTGTGAGCATAAAGAAGAATTTGAAAGTATAAAAAGAAACACAACAGAAATTATGGGGGTGAAAGGCACAATGGTAGAGTTTAAAAATATTCTAGAGGCATACAACACCAGATTTGAACAGTCAGAAGAAAGAATCAGTAAATTCTAGAAGACAGGGCAATCAAAATCATAGAGTCAGAAGAACAAATAGAGAAGAGAATAGGAAAAATAGAGCAGTGTCTCAGGGATTTGAGTGATAGAATGAAGCACTCAAACATATGTGTCATGGGTGTCCCAGAAGGAGAAGAGAAGGGAGGAAATAACAGCCCCAAATTTCCCAACACTTATGAAAGACGTATATATACATACTAAAGAAGCACTGCATACTCCAAACAGAACACATCCTAATAGGCCTGCTTTGAGACACATACTAAACAAAATTGCAAATTCCACATATAAAGAGAGAATTCTGAAATTAGCAAGAGAAAATTTAGGAAAGTTTACAGAAATAAAAAGGATTATAAAAATACTATGAACAATTGTTTGTAACAAACTAGATAGTCTTGATGAGCTGCACAAATTTCTTGAAATACGCAAATTTCCTAAACTGACTTATAAAGAAATAGAAAACCTTAACAGACCAATAACAAGTATAGAGATTTAACCACTAATTTAAAACCTCCCATGTATTGGAAGCCAGTATTAAGATGTGCTCTACACATTCAGTGCAATCCCATGAGTGATCTACACATTTGGTGCAATCCCCATAAAATTTCCAGAAGCCTTTTTTTTTTTTTTTAATTTTTGAATATAACATATATAGAAACAGAAGAAAGAATAAGCAATGATTTTTAAAGTATGCTTCAATAAGTACGGAACAGATTTCAGAATTTCTTATGAGTTACGTGCCACTATTTCAGATTTTTCCTTCTAGGTGCTCCAAAACACTGGAGGCTAGAAGAAATATTTTTTTTCTCTTTTTGTACAACATATGTACAAAAAAAGCAATAAATTTCTAAGCACATCACAACAATTAATTGTAGAACAGATTTCAGAGTTTGGTATGGATTACAATTCCACAATTTTAGGTTTTTACTTCTAGCTGCTCTAAAATACTGGAGACTAAAAGAAATATCAAAATAATGATTCCGCAGTCATACTCATTTGTTAAACCTACCTTCTCTATAGCTCCACCATTGCCTTTGATCTTTCTCCCACTCTTTAGGGGTATTTGGGCTATGACCATTCTAACTTTTTCATATTGGAAGGAGCTGTTGATAATATGGGATAGGGGGATGGAACTAGTAGATGTTTTGGAGAGGCTGGCCCCTGTGCTTTTCAGGATTTGCCTGGTCTAGGGACCCATCCAGCAGCCTTTTTTGCAGAAATGCAGAAGATATTCATTTGAAATTACAAGGAGTCCCTGAATAGTGAAAAACATTTTGATAAGAACAAAGTTAGAGGTCTCACACATCCTATTTCAAAACTTACTACAGTGTGATACTGGCACAGGATTGACAGGTAGACAGACCAATGGAATAGAATTCCAGAAATAAACCCACGTAACTTTGACCAGTTGATTTTTGATAAGGATGCCAATTCCAGTCAATGGGGAAAGAGTAGTCTCTTCAACACATGATGCTGGGAAAGCTGGATATCCACATTTGAAAGAATGAAATTGGACTCCTCCCTCACACCTTATACAAAAATTACTTTAAAAGTGGATCAAAGCCCTAAATATAAAAGCTAAAGCTATAAAACTATTTACAAAAAAACATAAGGGAAAATCTTCAGGATTTTTGGATTTGGCAATGGTTTCGTAAATATGACACCAACAACACAGGAAACAAAAGGAAAATAGATAAGTTGGCCTTTATCACAATTTAAAACTTTTGAGCATCAAAGGACATTATTAAGAAAGTAATAGTCTACCAAATGGGAGAAGATAGTTGCAAATCACATCTCTGATAAAGGTTTAATATCCAGAATATATAAAGAGCACTTAATACACAGTAGCAAAAAGGGAAACAATCCAGATTTTAAAATGGGCTTGAATAGGCTTTTCTCCAAAGAGGATATGCAAATGGGCAATAAGCGTATGAAAAGATGCTCACTCAACATCATTAGCCATTAGGGAAATGCAAATCAAAACCACAATGGGATACTACTTCACACCCACTAGGATGGCTGTTATTAAAAAAAATGAAATACAGTATAATGTGAGTCACTGCAGAAAATAGTTTGGCAGTTTCTCAAAAGGTTAAACACTGAATTGTTACCTGACTTGACAATTACATCCTTATGTATACAACCCAAACATTTAAAACAAGGACTCAAAGGTACGTTTGTACACCCCTGTTCATAGCAGCCTTGTTCACAATAGCCAAAAGGTGGAAACAACCCAAGTAAGTGTCCATTGACAAATGAATATATAAATTATGTGTGGTATGCCATATATTGGAACATTATTCAGCCATATAAAGGAATGACATGCAGATACATGCTATAACATGGATAAACCTTGAAAATTTTCAGCTTAGTGAAATAAACCAAACACAGAAGGACAAATTATGAAATATCTATATCCACCTATATGAAATACCTGCTTACTTGAAATATTTAGAGTAGGTGAATTCAAGGAGACAGAAAGTAGATTAGAGGTTACCAGGAGAGGTGGGGGTAGGGGAATGGAGAGTTACTGTTTATCATAATAGAAAATATGCATAAATTTAAAAAAAATTGGGGTCTTTTATGGCCTCTCCCAAATGTCAGAAAAATGCTAGTTTCATTGCTTTCACTCACTTGATTTGTGTCACTGGAAAT
This sequence comes from Myrmecophaga tridactyla, assembly GCA_004026745.1. NCBI lineage: Eukaryota > Metazoa > Chordata > Mammalia > Pilosa > Myrmecophagidae > Myrmecophaga > Myrmecophaga tridactyla. The sequence continues at coordinate 32,158 of PVIY010018496.1, forward strand.
TCATGTTTTTCCAGTCAGAGGCAGGAAAGTGAAGGAAAAGAATCAGCCCCCTGCCTGAGCCAGCTGAAAGGAAGGTACCAGTCCTTTGTTGAAACATTAGACTGGCTTAATCTTCTCTCTTCCATGCTAAGGATCTTTACTCCTCAACCTGTTTTGACAGCATAGTATTTTGGGGATGTCTTTATCCTTCTCCCTTTTTGTTTATCTGACCTAGATCCTTCTAAGACATGAATTAAAATGTTGGTTGACAATTCACTAAAACGGCTCAGTACCTAGTTACATATAAGATATCTTATAAATCTGGTTATTGCAAAGGCTCTAAATAAAAGACATAAAAATTATAGGTACATTGGGATGGAATGTGCAGTATCATTTTAAATATATATCATAGTTGAGGTATGTTCAAAATATTATAGGATCCCATATATTGTGGCTCTCCTTAGAGTTCAAATGCTGGTTGGAATTGAACTGATGATGTGTATTTTAAAAATATTTTTTGCATGATCTTAAAGATTCAGTTTTGACACTGTTTTCAAGTATTATATGTTGTGCATCTCTCTGAATTTCCTTTCATAAGAAAACTAGAAATGATGAATACCAATAACATTGATGAGAAATGGATGGCCATAGTAAAAATTGTGGTGCATTTTAGATAATCTTTTATTTGGAAGGCATAACAATTACTATCAAATTGCCTGTTCATCTGATGGTCAACTTGATGCAGTTAAAAGGGTTCCAGAGAACACTCTTTTTATCAAGGACACAACCTTTTTTTCTTGCTTCTTGAATCGCAAATATTTGTGTAATTTTAAATTCTTCTTTGTCCTTTGTACCCTATATCCAGTCTCTTAGTAAATTAAATTGCAAGGAGGGTTATGCAAAATAAATGGTAAAACTTGTTATAAGATAGAATGAGATATATTTTTTCTTTGTTCGTATGTATTTTCCAAATTTTCTACAATGAGTAGGGATCACTTTGGTAATCGGAAAATACAGTAGATAATTTTTTAAAGGATAAATAGCTTTGTTGTTTTTAGTCTTAAACTAAATCATCTTTGTACCCTGGGTAAAAGGAACATCAAGCATAAGGTTTTCACAATCACACAGTCACATTATAAAAGCTGAATTTTTATACAGTCTTCAAGAATCAAGGCTATTGGAACGCAACTCAATAGTTTCAGGTACTTCCCTCCAGCCATTCCAATACATTATAAACTAAAAGTGGATATCTGTATAATGCGTAAGAATAATCTCCAGGATAACCACTTGACTCTGTTTGAAATCTCTCAGCCACTGAAACTTTATTTTGTCTCTTTTCTCTATTATCCCTTTTGGTCAAGAAGGCTTTCTCAGTCCCTTGATGCCAGGTCCCAGATCATCCTGGAGTTCTGTCCCATGTTCTCAGGAAGATTTACACCTCTTGGAGTCATGTCCCACGTAGGGTCAAGGGTAGTGAGTTCACCCACTAAGTTGGCTTAAAGAGAGAAACCACATCTGAGCAACAAAAGAGGTTTCTGGAGTGACTTTAGACCTAATTTTTTTTTTTTGTATTCTGTATGGTGGAATCACATTTCATTATTTTTCCATATGAATATCCCATTATTGCAGCACCATTTGTTGAATTGTTGTTTGTTTGTTTTGCTTGTTTGTTTTTTGGGAAGTCCATGGATCTGGAATTGAATGCAAGTCTCCCACATGGCAGGCAAAGATTCTACCACTGAACTACACTTTCACCCCCTCTTAGGCTTAATTTTAAGTAGGCTTAGCCTATCCTTTTCAGGAATAGGTTTCATAGGGGCATATCCCAAGACTGAGGGCTCGGCATATTGATTTGGTTGTCCCCACTGCTTGCGACAATGTCAGAAATTCTCTAAATGGGGAAGTTGAATATTTTCTTCTTTCTCCCCAGTCCCCCAAGGGGGTTTTGCAAATACTTCTTTATTCACTGCCCAGGTTATTCTGGGATATATCGGGTCATCATAGTAACCTGGACCAATCAACAAAATCTCATGCTGTATTCAAGATTCCACGCAATTATGGTGTTCAAGTAAAATGACCGTACAATTTAAATTAGGAAATGCACTGCTCAGAAAATAATTTTACACCAAGTAAACATTTCTCACTTTGGTTTTACAGAGAAGTTGAAGTTTTAAAATGTGAACCATATCATCCTTTACCCTGTATTCTGATTTACCTTAATCCTATCCAAATCAGCTTCATTCATATCTCTACTTGAAGTCAGATCACTTTTTCAACTTCTTAAAACAGTTCCTATATGGGGTACTTCTGACTTTCATAGCTTCAGAGCTCTAACTCTGAGTCTCAGGTGTCACATGAATACCTGAAGTTTCTGGGAATGACCTGGCTATATACACACGGCTTAGTATCTCACCATTTAGCAGTCACAATTATAACTCCTGAATATATGACTGCTTTATAATCTAGGACCCTTTACAATAGGCCCCAACCTGATAACCCATGCTCTCGACTTCAGTTCACTGAGTTTTTATATTATAGTCAATCCATATGACTGAGGCATGATTGTATTTGTCTTTTTGTTTCTGACATCTCATTCAACATACAGCTCTTACTAGTTACATGCCTCACAAATTCATTTCTTCTTGAGCTGCTCAGTAGTCCATTATATGTATACGCCATAGTTCCTCTCCACTCCTCAGTCGTTGAACCCTTAGGCCACCTCCATCCATTGTGATTTGCAGAACACTGCCCCCAGAAACACCAGTGTGCAAATGTCCATTCTTGTCCCCCACACTCAGTTTCTCCAGGTATATACTGAGCAACAGGGTTTCAGGATCATATTGCAACCCCACGCCTAGCCTCCTGTGGAACCACCACACTAGGCTCCAAGGGGTTGCACCTCTTAGTTTCCCATCAACAGTACATTTTCTCTAGCATCTGCTTCTCTTTGTTCATTTTTAAACAGTTTTATTTATGTGTCATACAGTTAACCTAAGCTTATAGACATGCCTTCACCACCATAATCTCTATGAAGATATTGCCTTTACTTCCACAAATAATCCATACCTCTTCCCCGTGCCCCCCGCCTGTTGACATTTAGTTTTGGCATAATGCCTTTGTTACATTCTGTGGGAACGTATTACAATTATGTTTACATATTACAATTACTGTTGACTGTAGACCCTAACTGCATTGTTTATACTTTTTCCTGGTATACCATCCATTTCAGCACCCTGCAGTGCTGACATTCATTTGTTCTCCCTCATGCAAAAACATTTTTTTTTATTTGTACATTTAATGACCATCATTGTCCACTCTAGACATTCCTAAATTAAACCATCTCAGTCTTTAGTCTCTGTCTTTCCTTCTGGTTTCCTACGTGCCCCTAGCCCTTCTTCCTCAGTCATACTCACATTCAGCTTCGTTCAGTGTACTGATGTTGTTGTCCTACCATCAGGTAGTATTATGCTATCTATTTCTGAATTTTTACAATCAGTCCTGTTACACGATCTGTATTCCTTCAGCACCAATTGCCCAATCTCCCCCCAATTGTGTCTCCTGATAACTTGCATCCTTAACTTCAGTTCTCAAAGTTCACTCATTAATGTTAGTTCATATTAGTGAAACCATATAGTATTTATCGTTTTGTTTTTGGATGCTTTGGTTTTGAATTTCTCCTACCCTCAAAATCATGAGCCTCAAAATTTACTCGCTCATGGTTGTTGAAGTCAACCCATTGTTTGGTATTTGTTTTTACAGATGGAAAATTAAGTCAGAAGTCTATTCAAGTTCTTTGCCCTTTTTTTTTTTAAGGTACAGTTGTAGGTTTATAAGAAAATCATGCAGAAAGAACAGAATTCCCATATATCCACCCCATGCATGCAGTTTTTCCTATTATTAACGCTTTGCATTAGTGTGTGTGCTGGTTTGAAAGTATTATGTACCCCAAAAAGCCATGTTTTAATCCTGATCCAGTCTTGTGGAGGCAGCCATTTCTTTTAATCCTGATTCAATACTGTAGCTTGGAAACTTTCCATTAGATTATCTCCATGAATATTTGACACACCCAGTTGTGGGTGTGATCTTTTGATTTGATGGAGATGTGACTCCACCCATTCCAGGTGGGTCTTGATTAGTTTACTGGAATCCTTTAAAAGAGGAAACGTTTTGGAGAGAGTTAGAAATGACAGAGCCACCAGAACCAACAGAGCCCACATAGCCAGAAACCTGTGGAACAGAAGGAAAACACCTCCCAGGGAACCTTTTGAAATGAGGAGAGAAAGCTAGCAGACATTGCTACATGCCATCCCAGCTGATGAACTTCATCAGCTTCATTGGCCCTTTCTTTGGAGTTAAAGCATCTTTCTCTGGATTCCTTAGTTTGGACATTTTTATAGGCTTAGAACTGTAAACTTATGACTTACTAAATTTTCCTTTTTAAAAGCCATTCTAGTTCTGGTATACTGCATTCTGAAAGCTTGAAAACTAACACAGTGTGGTTTCTTTGTTGGAATTAATGAAACAATGTTATTATAATTATTCTATTATATCCACAGTTTACATTAGAGTTCACTCTTTGTGTTATACAGTTCTATGTTTGTTATTCGTCTCTGGCTTCATTTCATTGTGGTCAGAAAAGATACATTTTATGGTTTCAATCTTTCAAAATTTCTTGAAACTTGTTTTGTGACCTAACATATGGTCTATCCTCGAGAATGACCTATGTGCACTAGAGAAGAAAGGTTCCTCACTTTGCTTCTCCAGGCCTGGCTTTCATCTCTTGGCTTCCCTTGGCTCTCTCCAGGTCTGGCTTGCTTAACATCTTATGGTCACGTAACATCAGCTGGGCTCCAAGCATCTCCAGACATCCGTGTCTCTGTTCTCCAAGAGTTTGCATCTCTGTCACCTCTGCTCTGAAGTTTCTGTCAGCTGTTGTTTCTGTCATTTCTGACTCTCTCCAAAATGTTTCCTCTTTTACAAGGTTCCAGGAAACTAATCAGGACCCACCTAGAATGAGTGGAGTCTCATCTCTTTCTAATCAAAAAGTCACACCCACAACTGGGGGTGTCTCATCTCTGTGGATATAATTCAATCAAAATTTCTGCCCTACATTATTGAATTAGGATTAAAGGAAGTGGTTGCTTTCACAAGATTGGATCTTAAAACATGGCTTTTGTGGGGTACATAATTACTTTTAAACCGGAACAACCTTGCTTTTACCCTATCAATGCATTTTCTTTGGTCTCTTTGGCTGGAACCTTCAGCTTTCTGTAAGGACTTAATTTAGACATAAGACTTTTCCTGCCTCTTTTTGCTCTAGGCCATCTGGCCTGTTTGTTCCCCATGAGCAAGAGGTTCAAGTGATTTATTTGTAGGCTTGGGAGCTGGTTATTTCTACTTTCAACATAAAACATTTTACTCATTCATTCTTCCTAATTGCTTAATAGCAACTCTTGACTCATGTAGTGGTTAATTTTTAAGATGTATCATTTTATGTGCCACTAAAGAAAATAATGCTGCCAATTAAATTATGATGTGTAATTGGCCATAAGTTTCATTCTAATTTAAGGGATGTCTGTATGTGAACAAATGTGTCCCTTAGAGTAGATGTCCATTACCATTGTGGACATACAAACAGGAAAATATGTTAGATTTTAAATCCTAAAATTACGACAGTGACCATTTTCCCAATTAAATTTCAGGGTCAAAATTAATCACCAATAGCTTTCTAACTTTAACTGGATTTCCCTGGCATTCACCCTTCTTTCTGTTTGGGATTATCTGACCACACTACTACCCTGCATCATTCCTATCTTGTGTCTTGGCTCTAGTGGTTTTCCTCATAGTTCTTTTCAACTGCTTTTGCCCTTTTAACTGTAGTATTCACCTAATTCTATTGAAAACTTCTCATACTGTTATATGGTATTCTGTACTCTATAGCTTGATGCTTAACACATATTATCTAAAATGGTTTGCCATTATTTTGTGTATGTTTTATTTTCAGCAGTTCTATTAAATAAGGAAATTTACCTTTTTCTTTGCAAAGATGTATGTTTTTAAAGTACTGTATACATAGTAGGCATTCAGTAAATGTTTGTTGATTGATTTTTTTCTTAAGGTTTGGCAGTACAAATCCTGTTGCATGGACTGTAAATAATAGCCTTGTATTTAAAGTTCTATTTGTTGTTTCAGGAGTCAGTTTAATTTTTCTGGGAAAATATATGCTTTATTTGTAGAGTTACCATAGAGGAAAATATCTTCAACATTATTAAACTTTATGTATATTTTTAAAAATAGTTTTCCAGAAATAATATAGAAACACATTGAGAACAAATATTTCTTTAAAGATAATTATTTCCCTAAACAATTAGATTTTAAAACTCTTTTATAATTAGGGTTTTATAGTGCCCTTGGCTTAATTAAGAAAAAGAAAAAAAGAGCTTTTTTGTTGTTGTTAATGACTCAGAAATGTTTCATTTGGACACAAGTCCATGGCTAGAATTATTTGATTACATTTGTGGAGGATATTTGCTTTTTGATTTTCCTTTGTAATTTGAAACAAAAGAAACTGGACCAAAGAAAAAGCTGGAAGTAATTCATTGCCAGGACTGAACTACCCCATATGGCTAGCATCTGTTCCTATTCACTCATTGAACTTCAGATCTTCAGTGCATCTCTATGGTTGATCCATCTGTATAGTCATTAATGGAAAATGAATACATGGCTGACTGTTTTATGGGAATGTGGGTTAAAAGGGTTTACATCTCATACCATATCATAAAACATTGTTAAAATAATCTTTAAATACCTAGTCTGCCAGTTGCCTCATTTCTTTGTCACTTTCACAGCCTCTTAAAAGAAAAAACTTGTCACTGGTTCTCTCCTTCTTTTTGCCCACCGTTTCTTAGAAGTTTTCTCTACCACCCAGCTACCTCCATTCTCTCACCACCCCTCATCCATTTTCTCCACGTGTCCTCGAGCTTCTGCCCGCAGCACTCTGCTGAACTACTGAGCGGCGCCCTTTCAAAGGTTACTTCCTTGACTTTTGTGCTGCCTTCGTCACCAGGCACACTGACCATCCCTGCGTCTTGAACCTCAGTACAGTGCCTTGATTCCACTCATACTCCTCTCTCTCAGCACACTACCTCTGTCAGTGGGCTGCTTCCACCTCCCCACCCCTGGAGTAGGCTCTGCGGAGGGTCTTGTCTCCTTTCTCTCCTGCTCTCCCAGTGGTTTCTCCCTTCCGGATCTCATCCAGGCGACAGGAGTGTCTGCAGTGTGGCCCACTCTACAGCCCATCTTTCTGCTCCCTGAGTCCTTGCTTCCTCGTGGTTGTGCCTTTCGCTCTTCCTATTCCTTCAGCCTGGGATTCTCCTATAGCTTTCTCCTAACATTTTGATTAAATTAAGAGATTCTGATAAAGCAAGCGTTTACTCAGAATTAAGAGAATACTCAGACATTATTATATTCCCACCCCCCTACAAAGACTTGTTTTGTATCCCTTTTTTTGATATGACTTATCAGAATTTTACTTTGACTAATTAAGAAATTATTTCTTTAAAGACAATTTCCACTGAGCTGCATAATAATAGAAACCATGTACACTCATCTAATTGACCAGTTATGGTTTTGGGTACATAGTAGGTACATAGTAAATTTGTGTCATAGGGAAGAATTAATAAAGTATGAATTGACCATTAATAATTAGCTAGTAAGCTGTCAAACTGTCTAGATATTTGATTTTTTTACATTTTCTTCAATCTTTATAGCTTCTTGTTTATAGTATAATGATTAATATTCAATTTAAGTATAGTTTTTATAAATCAGATTTTAAAGAAATCTTGCAGGATATCTGTTGGTAATTAAAAACTGGTCTTTTCAGTGCTGCTACTAAGAGGAATGAAGTGAGGCATGTAACGATGTGAATGAACCTGTGGTACATTTGGTGAGGCAAAATAAGTCAGAAACAAAAGAGCAAATATTATATGATCTCATTTAGAAAATACTTATAAGGAAACTGGGGCCTAGATTGTAAGCTCTTATAGCAATCACATTTAGTCTGGAGTAGTAATTGTTATTTCTAGATTTTGAGGTGCTGTTTTATATATGTATATGTGTATAACCTGGTTATACATATAGAGAGAGATAAGAATGTAGCTGATCAAGTCAGGATTAAGGTAGTTTAGAAAGAGGGGTAAGGAAGACAGTGCCTTTTAGAACTTTACCTATTCTTTGAGACCAAAGGAAGAAAGTTTTATTATGTTCAGAAGCTAAATTTTCTGTAGCACATTATCTATCTCAGCCTGTCTGGATAGATCATTTAAACAATCCAAACACAGGGAGCCCAGAATGAGAATGAGAACCTTTAATCCTGTATAGCTATAATGCCTGGAAACATCCCAGAGTATATTAAGTAGATAATCAAAAAATATTAAAGGTGAAATCCCTGATACTGTGTCAAACATTGGGGACACCCAAATCAATAGGCCAAGCCCTTGATCTTGAGGCTTTCTCTTGTGGAGCTTGTGTATGTAATGGAAAAGCTTACACTATCATAGGTATGACTGGGAGTCACGTCCAGAGGACCTCTTTTGTTGCTCAGATGTGGCCTCACTCTCTCTGAGCCCAACTCTGCAAAAGAAATAATTGCCCTCCCCCCTCTGGGGGGCATGACATCCAGGAGTGCAAGTCTCCCTAATGGCATGGGAGATGACTCCCAGAGATGAGTCTGGCCCCGGCACCATGGGACCAACAATGCCATTCTGACCAAAAGGGGGAAAAGAAATGTAACAAATGAGGTATCAGTAGCTGAGAGAGTTCAAATAGAGTAGAGAGGCTACCCTGAGGTCACTCTTACACAAACTTCAGGTAGATAGTTCTACCTATCATAACTTTCCACCTGCCAACCGAAACCATTCCAGCCAATCCTGAAGAACACCTAGGGCAATATATAAGATTCTACAAAGGTACCTTGCACTAGGGTAACTTTCCAGAAACCCACAACCTCCAGAGCAGATAAGTCCTGAAACCTAGAGGTACTAGCCTTTCCAGAATGTCAGCTAGTTCCATGTCTGTAGAATAGGCATAGCCCAAATACCCCTAAAGAGTGGGAGAAAGATCAAATGTGATGGTGGAATTATACAGAGAAGGTAGGGTTTAACAAATGAGTATGATTGCTGAATCATTAAATTGATATTTCTTTTAGTTTCCAGTATTTTAGAGCAGCTAGAAGTAAGGATTTGTAACCCATACCAAACTCTGAAATCTGTTCTAGAGCTAATTGTTGCACTGTGCATTGAAATTTATTGCTTTTTTGTATATATGTTATTTTTCACATACACAAAAAAAAGTGATGATAAAAAAGTATATATTCCTTCTAGCCTCCAGTGTTCTGGAGCAGCTAGAAGGAAAAATCTGAGATGATGGTATGGTAGCCCAGGACAAACTCTGGACTCTGTCCTTTAACTACTTATTGAAGAGCGCTTTGAAAACTATTGCTTTTTTCTTTCTTTGCTTTGTATGTATGTGATATTATACAATAAAAATTAAAATAATAAATAAATAAAAAGTGTCTACAAAGTTTCCAAACGCTAGAGTAACTTTCCAAAACCTACAACCTCCAGCTGGGTCCCTGGCCCAGATAAGTCCTGAAATGCAGAAGAGCCAGCCCTTCCAGAACATCCACTAGTTTCATCCTCCTAATGCATATTATCGACAGCCCCTTCCAACCTGAAAATGTTAGAATGCGCATAACCCAAATAACCCTAAGGAGTGGGAGAAAGATCAAGGGAGATAGCGGAGGTATACAGAGAAGGTAGGATTTAAAAAATGATATGATTGCTCAATCATTAAAGTGATATTTCTTGTAGCCTCCATTACCTTAATGCAGCTAGAAATAAAAACGTAAAATTTTGGAATTGTAACCTATACCAAACTCTGAAATCTGTTCTAGAACTAATTGTTGCAGTGTGCTTTGAAATTTATTTAAAGAGAAGGAGGAATAAAACAGATAAGATAGGATCTAGCAAATGAGTATGACTGCTGAATCATTGTATTGATATTTCTGTTGGTTTCCAGTGTCTTGGAGTAGCTAGAAGAAGAAACTAAGAATTGTGGAACTGTAACCCATACCAAAATTTAAAATCTGTTCTATAACTACGTTAAAAATTATCATGTTATATGTATCTTTTTGCAATTTGCTTGTTTACACTCATAATTTTTGAAAAACCCTAAAAATTTTTTTTCTGGTTTCATTCTTACATTTTTCTAAAGCTAAGGCATTTTGAGTATTGATTCATTCTTTTAGCACTTTAATCTATTAAAATGTTTAATATTTACTGATTATAATAGTAAGATTCGCATTATAGAGGAGGGTTTTAAAATACTGAAGATCCAGTTAAAATTTGGTTTGTTTCTTTATATACTTTGGCTTGTTTATTTACAAATTAAATAAATGTATATTTATTTAGACATATATGGACATTCACTTTTTTCCCCTATAAAATTATATCTTATGATATATAACATTGTGTTTGCTTTATAAGCTTTTTCTTTCTTTTTAAATATCTTTTATTTTGAAATAATTTCAAACTTACACATAGTTGCAAAATAATATAAAACCAGTAAGAAAATTCCAGTATACCCCTTACCCAGATAACTGGATTTACCAACTTTTAACATTTTGTGAAATTTATAATATCATTCTATATCTATCCATTCATCCATCCACTTTCTAAAGATAAGAGAGTAGGTTACATGCATCATGCTTCTTAAACTCTAAATACTTCCTTAAGAGTATTCACTTATAGAACCTCATTAAGTATAGTTATCAAGTTGAAGAAATTTAACATTGATATAAATAATACAATCTGTATTTCATTTTTTTCAGTTGTCCGTATAATGTCCTATGACTATTTTCTCCCCATTATTAGATCTGGTCTGTCCAGGATCATGTATTATTTTTATTGTCATGGTCTCTTTAGTTGCTGTTTGTTTTTTGTTTTTTTTTAATTGTGGAACCATATGTACAACATAAATTTTTATATCATAACCAGTCCCAAGCATACAGTTCAGTGGGATTAATCACATTCACAATGTTAACACCAAAACTTTCCCATCACTCCAAACATTCACCCTGCACCTAATATGCATTAGTTCACCATTCCCCACCCCTCTATGGAGTGTACTCTCTCTAATTTCTGTCTCTATAAATATGCATATTTTAGATATTTCATGTAAGTGGAGTCATACAGTATCCTTTTGTGTCTGACATTTCATTTAGCATGATGTCTTCAGAGTTCATCCATGTTGTAGAATGTTTCAGAATGTCATCCATTTTTATGGATGTGTATAATATTCCATTGTATGTGTATATCACATTTTGTTTACCCATTCATCTGTTGATCAGCATTTGGGTTGCTCCCATTTTTTTTGGCTATCGTGAATAATGTTGCTATGAACATAGATGTACAAATATCTGAGTCCCTGCTTTCAGTTCTTTTGAGTATATACCTAGAAGTGGAATTGTGGCGTCATTTGGTAGTTCTGTGTTTAACTTTTTGAGAAAATGCCAAAATGCTCTCCACAGTGGCTGCACCATTTACACTCCCACCAAAAATGTGCGAGGGTTCCAGTTTCTCTGCATCCTCACTAGAACTTATTTTCCATTTTAAAAAAATAATAGCCATCCTAGTGGGTTTGACATATTGTGGCACATTAAATTATGTATCCAAAAAAACTTAAAAAAATTTATTAAAGGAGTTGTGGGATTTCAGAACAATCATACATAAAATTCAATATTCCCAACACTACCCCACCACTAATACCTTGCTTTGGTGTGGAACATTTGTTAACAGTTGAGGATAGTACCTTTTTATAATTGTACTATTCTTTTAACAGGAGTTAACCTTTGTTACAATTGATGAAAGCATATTAAAATAGTCTATTAACTATAGTCCATAGTTTATATTAGGTATATTTTTCCCATAAACCATCCTAATACTAACACCTTGTATTAGTGTCAAATATTTATTATAATTCATGAAAGAACATTCTTATACTTGTATTATTAACTGCAGTTCATTGTCTGCAGTAGGGTTCACTGTGTTATACAGTCCTATGTTTTACCATTTAATTTTTATTCATAACATATGACACCTGAAGTTTCCCCTTTTAACCACATTCACCGATATCATTTGGCACTGTTAATTACATTCACAATAATGTGCTACCATCACCATATCCATTTCTAAACCTTTAAATCAGCCTAAGTAAACATTCTGTACAAATTAAGCATCGACTCTTCGTTCTCTAACCTCAGTCTATCTGTTGGTAACCTATATTCTAGATTCTAATTCTCTGAGTTTTCTTATTATAATCACTTCATATCAATGAGATCATACAATGTTTATCCTTTTGTGTCTGGCTTATTTCATTCAACATAATGTCCTCAAGGTTCATAGCCTTTACAAACATCAGTACTTCATTCCTTTTTATGGCTAAATAATATTCTATCGTGTGTGTTTACCACATTTTGTTTATCCATTCATCGGCTGATGGATACTTGGGTTGCTTCCATCTTTGACAACTGTGAATGATACTGCTATGAATATCAGTATGAAGATTATCTGTCCAAGTCCCTGGTTTCAGTGCTTCTGGATATACCTTAGTGGCGGGATTGCCAGGTTATATGTAATTCTATACTTAGCTTCCTGAGGAACTGTCAAACTCTTCTACAGTGTCTGTACCATTTTACAGTCCCACAAGCAATAAATGAGTTTTCCCATTTCCTCAGTCCTCTCCAACACTTGTAGTTTTCTGGCTTTTTTTTAAATAGTAGCCATTCTAATGGATGTCAAACATCTCATTATGATTTTGATTTGCATTTCCCTAATATGATGCTGAACATTTTTTCACGTGCTTTTTAGCCATTAATATCCTCTTTGGAGAAATGCCTGTTTAAATCTTTTGCCCATTTTTAAATTGGGTTGTTTGTCTTTTTAATGTTGAGTTATAGGATTTCTTTATATATTCTGGACACTAAACTCTTGTCGGATATGCAGTTTCCAAATATTTTTTTCCATTGTGTAGGTTGTCTTTTCACTTTTGTGATGGTCCTTTGATGCACAAAAATTTTAAATTTTGAGGTGTCCCATTTATCTATTTTTTCTTTCATTGCTTGTGCTTTGGGTGTTAAGTCCAAGAACACAATCCTTAACATGTCTCCCTACATTTTCTTATAGTAGGTTTATAGGCCTGGTTCTTATATTTAGGTCTTTGATCCATTTTGAGATAGTTTTTGAATACGGTGTGAGATAGGAGTCCATTTTCCTTCTCTTGCATATGAATATCAATTCTTCCAGCACCATTTGTTGAAGAAGCTATTTTTTCCCAGTTTAGTGAGGAATTGGGAGCCTTGTCAAAATCTATTGGTCCTTGATGTGAGGGTCTATTTCTGAACTCCTAGTTGTTTCCATTAGTCAGTATATCATTCCTTGTGCCAGTACCAAGCTGTTCTAACCACATGTTCTTGATCTTGTCCATTCTTTGACCCATTGTAAATAGGACCTTTGGAAGTTAATATTTTTAATTATGGTGTGGCCAGCTAAATCAGGTTGTGCTTTAATTAGGATTACTGGAATCCTTTATAAACAATGAAATTCAGACATAGAAAGAAAGCCATGGAAGAAGCCGGGAGTCATTTGAACCCAGAGAAGAAAGGAGAAGATATGCCCACATGCATTGCCATGTGACAGAAAAGCCAAGGACAAAGATCACTGGCAGCCAGCCCCAGAATGCCACAGTCTTCAGGAAGAAAGCATCATCTTGCTGACACCTCAGTTTTGGATTTCTCCTACCCTCAAAACTGTGAGCCAATAAACCCTGTTATTCATACCAGCCCATTGTAGGGTATTTGTTTTAGCAACTGGGAAGCTAAAACAAGTGCTGTCTAATTGTGGTTTTGATTTGCATTTCCCTAATAGCTATGATGTTGAACATCTTTTCACAAGCTTTTCTTCTATCATTAAATATTCTTTTAAATGAGATGTGTATAAATGCACCATCATTTATTCAACTGTTCTCCAACATTAGCAGTGTTAAAGCCTATTGTTATACAGCAATAGAGGTCCAGTTAAAATATCTTAAGCTAATATAACACACTTTATTACTAATGAGTTACATTTTAGTGGGGACATGTTTATAAATTGCCAACAATGAAAACTAGTTAAGAAATTACTTAGTTTTACCTACGTAGCATTTTAAAAACTAGGATGTAGAATTGTCCTTGTTTTCTGTTGGTTAAGATTACCTGGAAATCAAAAAAAAAAAGATTACCTGGAAATTTTCATAGAAAAAATAAAATTACCTATTATTGCTTATTCATCAAGAAATATGTAGTGAAATTATGCATTATTGGCATAAAGTGGAGCTATGAAATTGCTGAAATGATTGTATTATCCCATTTTATGAATATTCAGTTTCAGAAACTTGAAAATGTTTCTTAACATCTTAAGGTTAATATCTATTCTATGAAAAGAATCTTCAGAGAGTTTCCTTTTCCTATTTGGAAAATAATAACCAATTTTATGGATGATTATGATTCTTACTGAAGTTTCTTTTAAAATTAGTCACATTCTCTCTATAAATAAATGCTGTAACTAATAAGAAAGGCTTACCATCTTTTAGTGCTTTATATTTTTCAAAAAAAGTTATATGACAGCATTTCAAAAATTTCATTTAATCTTATGACAGTGATGTTGCAAGGATAGAATAATATGGTCTTTTTTAATATTCAAGAAACTTGAAGCTTGAAGAAATTAAGTGATTCTACCTAAGGTCAAAAGCCAGGTAGAGTCACTTCTGCCGCTTGAAGTCATGTCTTCTGAGTGTTCAGAGAACATGAGAAATTTTTATATTACATTGGTCTAAGATGTAGTATTGAATCAGAGAGAAGTAATCATTCAGTGGTGTGGTGTGTCAGTTGGGCCAGGTGATGGTGCCCAGGTGTCTGGTCAAGGCAAGCACTGACCTAACCAATTACAAGAACATTTCACGGACTTAAATCATCAGTCAGTTGATTGCATCTATGGCTGATTACATCAACTATGGCCACCTTCCAGAGAGACATTTAATCCAATCAGCTGAAGGCTTTTAAAGAGAGAAGTGACGACTTCAGCAGTAAGAAGAGAACTTTCATCTCTACTTCAACCAGCCAGCCTCCCCTGAGGAATTCATTGAAGACCTTCATCAGAGTAGCAGCTTACAGCCTGCCCTCTGAAATTTGGACTTGTGCATCCCTACTAATTTTATAAGATCTCATACTGTTTACATATATCTCCTA
>PVIY010018497.1:0-14405 GCA_004026745.1 Myrmecophaga tridactyla
ATTTTCTGACCTTTATCGGGAGCCTTTCAAGGATTTTTAAGCATTGAAGAGGCTGAGACCATTATCCAGCAGCGGAATAGAGGAATGGCTAGAGGTGGGCAAGGTACCTTGGAGATGAAAGAGCAGCTGTGGCCAGAAGGAAGGTTTAGCTAGCCCTGATTTGGAGAAGAGGGGATGATTTGAGAGAAGGTAGGACAGGGGCCATGACTGAAATGGAGGAGCCAGAGAAAGACTCTCTGGTTTCTAACTGAACCCCAGTAGGCTAATGGTGCCACTCACTGCTGTAGGGAGTACAGGAGAAAGGGCAGGTGGAGGACAGTGGGGTGCACTTGAGCTGCATGCCTGTGGAGAGAGCCACCCTGCAAACATGGGCTTGGGTCTAGAGCTGAGGAGCTGTTCTGGGCTGGAGATGGAGATGGGGTGGTGGGAGCCAAAGAGGTGGAGAGCAACCAATGATGAGCAACTGAGAATGGAGAATGGGCTGTCAAAGGTCAGCAAACAGAGGAATGTCTTGCAAACTAAGCAGGGGGGCAGGGAGGAAGAGAGCTGCCTGAAAGAAGGAATGGTCCAAGTGCCAACTCCGCAGAGGGATCAGTGTGGGGGGAACTGGCAGGGGCTGGTAACCTCAGCTGATCGGGGCCTAAGCCCCATGCGAATGGGTTGAGGATTCACTGGAAGGATAAGAAATTCAAGCCAGGATGTAGCCTACCTACTCTGGAGAAGCTTAGGTGAGAAGAGGACTAGGGATGCTAACTAGAATGAATACAAGGTCAAGGGAGTGTTTTTCAGGTCTTTTTAAATGCAGTGGGAAGCAACCAGTAGGGAGCCAGGTGGTGACCAGCTATCCTGGTTTGCCAGGTCTTTCCCAGCTTTACCATTCAAAGCCCTACATCCTGGGAAACGGGGTTCATTGGTCACCCCTAGGAAAAGTTTACAGTATGGAAGAGGGAGGGAACATAGATGGAAGGAAGGTTGTCATCGGAAAAACAGGGTCTTACGTGGAGACGTTTGTAGCTTTCACTACCAAGGGGACCATATGAGGAAGCAGGTGGTGGGGGGTCAGTTGAGGGTAGTGTGGGAAGGGGAGAGAAGCACTGCAGAAGGTGCAGGGAACAGCTGTCCTGGAGACCGTGGCTTCTGGGAGAGCCACCACCAAGCAGTGGGGTATTTGTCCAGCAGCCGCACTTCCCCACGTGCTGCTGTCTCTCCCCATAAGCCACCTCTTGTCTGTCTTTGCAGTCCCCACCCTGTGAAGCCCCTCAGTGCTGCTCCGGTGGAGGGCAGCCCCGACAGGAAGCAGCCCCGCTCCAGTCTCAGCACAGCCCTGAGCAGCGGGCTGGAGAAGCTCAAAACAGTCACATCTGGCAGTGTGCAGCCTGTGGCTCCAGCCCTCCAAGTTGGCCAGGCCGTGGATACCAAAAGGCTGAAGGTGAGGCCCAGCAGGGTGCTGGGGGCAAAAGACTCAGAGCCTGTGGTGCCATGGCAGAGATCAAGAATTGGGGTGGAGCAAGGAGGAGGCCCGGTCACCACGCCAGGGTCCCAGAGCTGGTTAGGCCATCTCTGGTATAGGAGACGGACAGCTCCAGTGGCCTGGGTTGTGGAACTGGGGTGGGAATGGGTAGTGAGCAGGGCTGGCCCGGGGCTAACCTGCTCACTCTCTCTTGGCCTGGCATCAGGATTCAGGTTTGCTGGACCAGTCAGCCAAGTACTACCACCTGACCCACGACGAGCTGATTGGCCTGCTCCTGCAGCGGGAGCGGGAGCTGAGCCAGCGGGATGAGCATGTGCAAGAGCTGGAGAGCTACATCGACCGGCTGCTGGTGCGGATCATGGAGACCTCACCCACACTGCTGCAGATCTCCCCTGGTCACCCCAAGTAGCCTTCCTCTTCCCCCACCCTGCAAGGGTTGGCGTGAACCCGCTGCCCAAACAGGGCTTGTGCCCTCCTCCCTCCTGCTGAACTCACTGTCACCTGGGGCAGGGCGCAATCAGTATCCTCTGTCCTTCCTTGCTCTCCTTTCCCTCCTGCCTCCACCGGGGCTACTGGATGGGGTGCCCTTTGGACTTCTATGGGCGCTAGGGATCAGGCTCCAAGTACAATAGTATATCTCTGGGAGCCCTGGGTTTTCCCCACCTGCCTTTTTTCATACTCCTTAGCTTTGGTGACTGTGGAGAGTTGAACAAGGAATTCAGCCATGAAGATGGAACAGGGGTGAGCCACAGTTTGATGTGGGATCTGGATGAGATTGGTTGCTGGCATATACTTTGCACCCCCTCCAAAGACGGTCAGCCATTTCTTCCTACTGCCAAACCCTCATCCTGCTCATTTACCTCCAGCCTGCGGAGGGGCTCCTAGTATTACTGGGGCCAGGCAGGGACCAAGCCGCCTGTTTGTCTGGGAGTTACAGGCAACCAGGGCACCTACTGTTCAGTCTCATGTCCATCCCATAGAGAGCAGGGAGCCTGTGTGGCCGAAGGCTATTTCTGTCTCCAGCTGTTTGCAGCGTGTGTGAATGGGGGTAGATGTGTGTCCTCCGGGTTCCTCCAGGCCCTCCTCTTCTCACCTTTCCATTGTGTGTCACTTGTGAATGTGTGGAGGGTAGGATCAGGTAGGGGAGGAGCTTTTGGCTTTGAGCTCTCACCCCTCCAGGGTGTGCCCTACCCTCTTTTGGGAATCCAACTTTCATCTCTGTTCTTGTCTGTCCAGATGCCAAAACTGTGCTGCTTCAGGGTTTGAACTTTTGGAAACCAATTAAAATGTGCCTTTTGTGGGAGAGGTCAGGAACCTTTGGATGTAGACCCCTCCCTGTATTTGGCATCTCCTGCCCTCCCTGTTGAGCACAAATGGATGAGTCTGTCCTGGGCCACGAATGGGAATGGAGAGTGGGGGCAGCACTACACTCTCCCTCTCCCCTTGAGTTAATTTCAGCTAAGTGGTTAGGTTGCTGCTGTTCTGCAACCTCTCTGCCTTCTTCCCCTCCTCCCTCAGCCCCAATCAGAGGATCCTCAGATAAAAACACATTCTGGAAGTGGGAGGACCCAATATGCCTTTGGAAGACCCCTACATTTAGGAAGAAGCTTTTGCTGCCCTCCCATCCAGCCACTAAGCTGCTGCCCGAGCCCGTCCCTCTCGTCCCTTGGCCTTTCCTGTCTTGGCTTCAGTACATTTTGACAGAAAGTGTCTGTCTTTGCCCAGGCCCCAGTTTGCTTGCTGAAAGCACAACAGGTTTCCCCATGGCATCTGCAGGGAACCTTTGGTGGCCAGGGGCACCCTGCTCTAGTAAGGTGTGTATAGGAGGGCTGTGAAGAGTTATTGAAGAGGGATACTTTTAGCCCATTGAGGAGGTTAGAGCTTCTCTGGAATTGCCTTTTCTTGGTGAGAGGGACTTTTAAAGCCTTGGGGAGGACATATGCTCTGTGGGTGATATTTCTTTAGCCAGAATGGAGCGGAGGAGCCCCAGCTCGGGGAGAGCCCCTGAAATGTCATCCACCTTAAGGACTGCTCACCAAAGCTTAGAGTATTCACAGGTACCCAGGACTCGGGTCTCATTCTGGGGGAGTCATTGGGAGTAGGAGAGAGTCTTTCTTCTGGGAGAAGGTATTCCTCTGTGATCTATTCAACCCCGCCCTGACCCAAATTTCCTAGACGTCCTTGACTACTGGTCTCCTAACTGCCAAGGCCAGGCATGCCTTTGGGAGAGTTTTGAACTGAAGCCGGAGGCTCTTGTTTGTTGTTTCTACTCCTGGCCCCAAGATGGAGGGGAGCTTGTTGGCGGCTGGGTGGGGAGCAGGCAGTTCTGCTTTGCTGTTCGTCTTCCTAGTTGTAACTCCTGTTTATAAAGAGCTTGTTCTTCATGTTTTGAGCACTTTATGAAGAATAAAAAGTCCACGTACTGCAGGTGGCTCTGCTGTATTCCTGTTTTGGCACATTTATTGGGAAAACAGAGGGTCAAACACAATTCCTGTTCTCAAATTACTTAGTCTGGTTGAGGAAGATGAAGTACAAATGTGAGATTCATTGCTGGCTAGTATCTTCCTCCAGCTTTAGGACAGTCTGTTTCTTTTTAAAATTTCTATTGTGGTAACATACAACATAATTTCCCATTTTAACGACTTTCCATTTGTGCAATTCACTGATATTAATTACATTCATAGTACTGTGCTGTCACCAGCACCATCCGTTACCAAAACTTTTTCATCATCCCAAACTAACCAGTAAAGGACAAGTCTTTGTTGTGGTTCAACCATTAGTGAGGAACTCTGACTGCTACATATCACATGGTGTCCACAAAGACCCTGGCAGGCACGAGTCAACCCTGCACCTGACCATGAGACTAAGCCCCAGAGTGAGGTTCCTTGGGGGCAAGACTAAATATTTCTACTGTCCTTTTGGGTGAAACAGGAGGCCCTCCCTCCAGTTTGGCTCACTGACTAGATAATTCAGCTGGGAATCTCCTGCTAGTCTATCCTGTACAAATGTGTGCTTTGCTCTCCACACTGTCTACCTAGTCCTGTAGCTGGTGCTTGATAAACACTACTGAATTCCGCCCCCAACCCCCATCCTCACCCCCCACCCCCCATCCCTAGGTCTCTTCCTGCCCAAAAATTAGGCCTGGGAGCGAGCTTCCTTGGTTGGCCAGAGAAGTAGGAGGCCAAGGCTCTGAAGCTTCTGCTGATAAGTTCACAACCAACACATATTTGAGTCCCTACTGTGAACCCTCCTATGCCTGGCGCTGCGGACTTAGCAGGGAATTAAAAAGTCACAGTCCTTGCCCAGGTGGGAAAGACAGATAAACAAAACGATGAATAAATGCAAGGACTGCAAAAGAGAAGTGTTGAGCGCTGTAACGGATTTGGTGGAAGTAGGGAGATGGATGGGAGGGAAAAAGCAATGTTACACTGTGGCCAAAAAAAAAGCATCAGGCGATGACGAAAAGTTAACAGTGTTTGGGCAACGGGTACAGAGCGTCGTTCAAGGGCCGGGGGTTGGTGAGCGCCAAGCCTGCTCGGGGATGCCGCAAGGTGGCCGGAGAGCACAGGGAGGGGGCAGGGAGGCGGCAGACGAAACCGCAGGAAGCCGCCGCATTGCAACTCCCTGCAGTGAGCCTCCGGAGGTTAACCCTACTCCGCCTGGAGTCGGGCCCGTTCGGACAGGGCCCTTTACCTGGGCTGCAGCTCCATCAGCGACGCGCACCAAATCAAACTTCCGGGGCAGGTGAGCGGCTCCGGGTCGGCACGGTGGCTCCGGGTGGGGACCGCGGCATCGCCCGCGCACCACCCCCCCGAGACTGCCCTCCCCTCAAAGCCGGCCGCGGCACCGGGACCCGGTCTGCGTTGCTGCAACTCACCGCAGCCCAGGGGCGTCGGGCGCCGTGACGAGGAAAACTACAGTCCCCACAACCCCTCGCGCCGCCCGCTCGCTGCGGTTGCTCACGGCCAATCGGCAGCGGCAGCTGTGGCGGGGGCCGAGGAGGGACATTTTAAAAGGGCCGGAGATTGCGGGCGTCAGTGGCCATGGCGGATACAGCGACCGCAGCCTCGGCCGCGGCGCCGGGGGCCGCGAACGCCTCGGCCGATGCACCTCCTTTCCAGCTGGGCAAACCCCGCTTCCAGCAGGTGAGGGCCGGGCCAGGGACTGAGGGCCGGCGGGTAGCACCGTGAGGGCGCACAAACTCCCCTCCAAAGTCCCCTTTAGCTCTTGGGGTCTCCGACCCGCGGGCACCGGAGCTCCCTGCAGCCCGGCCACCGGGACCGCGGCCTCCGCGGACACCGCGCCCCTTTCCCATTGGCCAGTGGGGTGGGCGAGGACTCCCACCGCGGCTGCCTATTGGCGGCGGGCGCCGTCACTCCCCGCCGGCCCTCGCCCCCCAGCCTGGGTCGCCCGCGGCGCCCTGTGATTGGCCAGAGTCGGCGGGGCCCGTGATCCCCGCACCCGAGTCCGGGCGGCAGCTGCGGGCTGCTGGGGGTTGTGCCTTCCCCCGCTCCGGGAGAGAATTCGAGTCCCGCTCTGGACGGGACGTTGGCGTGGCTGAGATGCCTTCTAACTTTCGTCCCGAAGTGGGGACTGACATGCGCCTTGAGCCGCTGCGGTAGTCGGGGCAGCGCCCCGCTCCACACGCTCCCCGCACTCGCCCCTAAATCCACGCGCGACGGGCGCACGGTGAGGGCCACGTGTCGGGGTCCCGCGTCCTCGGCACCCTCGGGCTGGGGGACGCAGCGAGGCGCCGGCTGGCGCCCTGCGTGGGAGAGCGCTCGGTGGACGGGCGAGGGGAGCCGGGGGCTGCGGAGGAAACGCTGTGTCATCCCCTGGGGCTGCGGCCCCTCCGAGAGTCCACCCCGGCCCCGGCGCTGCGTCCTTGGCCGAGGGTCCCCGGGACTCCAGCTCTTAGGGGCATGGGGGCGGAGTTCCTTTTCCTCCGGAGCCCCCGTACGGGCACAGCTAACGCGCCCACGACCCCGCCGGGGCCCGGGACCGTCGGGCCGCGCTGACTCCGGCGCGGAGGAAGTGGACTTCACGAGGACAAGCGCCGAGAGACTCGGCCGGAGTGACGGGGCTTGCCTAGGAGAGGGGGTGGTGGCGGCCGAGGCGGATCGAAGGAAGTTTGCAGGAAGAAGGGAAATTGTACGAAGGTCGGTCCCGCTGGTTTTTGCGGGGGCAGGGGAAGGGTTCCGAGCAAAGTGGTGTTCAGAGCTTTGCTGATAATTCAGGAACTGCTCTCCTAGCCTTTTGAGAAAATGTCCTTCAGTTTTTAAACAGGACTTCAGGTCCTTTAAAAAATATGTCATTTCAGCCTGTAGGTATCTGAAGCGAGGCTGGCGTCTCCCTGCCGGTGTAGGATGGCAGCGAGGGCTCCCACCCTCCTACTCTTCACTCTTTCTGCTCCCCCTGTAAGGTTTCCAGCAAACTCTCCCTTCTTTCCCCATGGCCTTAATTTCTCGGTCGGATTAGGCTGCCTCTTTGCCGACCCCCTACCCCCCACCCAAGTGGGATCCTCCTAGACCGGCCTTTACTTGCAGGCTGCCCTGTGGTCCTCTCATTGCTTGCTACTGGGGCCTTTTGAGAGAAGAAACTGTTCTTGCCCTTCCTTTGTCTCCATTTTATCTGAGCCAGAGGTTAGGCACATAGTGTGCTAAATAAAGATTTGGGGGTCAGGGTTGCTCTTGTGCCTGTTCTCTTTGCGTTGAGTACCTCCTGATAGCCTTTAGGATTGAGCCCTTTGCCTTGTTGGCCTCTGGAGCCATAAATGCACATTTGGGACATTCCCGGTACCTCTTTTTGGCACTACTCTTAAAGGCGGTGCAAGTGTTTGTTGTATTTGCTTTAGAAGTGCCTCTCCCACCCCCATTCCCTCTAGCTTAGTGACTGCATAAAGCGCTGTGCAGAAGGGCGAAGAAAATACTTCTCTTTCCCTCCAGCCTGCTCCTCCCACAGTGCTCCTGGCACTGTGATCTGCCCAACCAGCCACCCACCTGCTGGAGTCAGAAACCTGGGAGTCACCTGTATACTCCTTCCCTCCCCCTCTAAGGACAACCACAGGCCCAGTGATCTCACCTTTGGCCCTCAAATCCACCCACCTCCATTCCATTCCAGACCAAGCCCCATCATCTCTCCTTGACAAAGGGGAAGTCCCCCAACTGGTCTGACCACCTCTCCTCTGGCCCCCTTCCAGTTCGTCTCTCTGCACTGCAGAGTCCCAGTGATGCAGAGCTGATCAGGTAACACCTGCTTAAACACCTTTGGTGGTTTCTGAGGTAAAGACTGCACTTTGGAAGGCACTGCAAAGACCTAGCTGGCCCGGCCCCTGCTGACCTCGGCATCCTCTCCTCGTACCATCTACCCCCTCATCCCCTTGCTCCTATCTCTGGCTGTCTTTC
Source organism: Myrmecophaga tridactyla (assembly GCA_004026745.1). Taxonomy (NCBI): domain Eukaryota; kingdom Metazoa; phylum Chordata; class Mammalia; order Pilosa; family Myrmecophagidae; genus Myrmecophaga; species Myrmecophaga tridactyla. Next base: position 7,876 of record PVIY010018497.1, read on the forward strand.
AGCCCCTTAAATCCACTGTCTTCTTTCCCATCACTGGGCTGTTTGCCTGGACCACCACCTTCTCCCGCTCCCAACCCTTGTCCTTACTCCTTCTCATCCTTGATGTTTCTAAGCATCACTTACTGCTGCTTTACCCCCATCCTGGGACAAGTTCCTTGATTGTCCCCTTCCTACAAAGCACCTATCTCAGTGTATACATTGATTTGGGATGGTTATTTCATTGACATCTGTCTCCCCCTGTCCCCCATGGGCCCTAAGGAAATGGATACTTCTGCCTACCTTCACTCCCCATTGAATTTCCAGGGCTCAGAAAAGAAAGTGGTTAATAAAGATTTGTTGAATATCTATATATTGCAGACACTTCAGAAGTTCTTTGGGGACTTGAATTAAATTGACTTAAGAGGTTGTGATTTCTCCACACTATCCCTTAGGAGTCTTATAAAACCAAGTGAGAACAAGTGTGCCAGTGTAAGATTCTTCAGCCCCTAGTGACCCCACAGTAGGAGGGTCTCTAATGAGGTGACCTAAAGACACAAAGGTCTGTGATGTAGGTACTCCTTTGGGGCCTAGCCCAGATCTCTAGGTCCTGACCTCAGTGCTGGCACACAGTAGGTGTTCAGTGAATGCTCATAGTGCCCTGTGCTGGCCCAATAGAAACTTGCTTCTGGACGGTTTATAATCCAGGGTGTATCCCCAGAGCTCGCCTCGGGGGTACTAGCCACCCATCCTCCAACCAGTCTCAGCCCTTTCTCAGGACTCAGCAGCAAGTCCACAGTCCCTGGGGTCATCCCAGAATCTCTTCTTCCTTTCTTTCCGAAAGGATTTCCCTGTGCATGTACAGATGGAGTGGGGAGGTGGCAGCAGGAAGGAAGAGCACTGAGCACAGAAGGCGGAGATGGACAACTTGCCTTGGCGGGCTTCGGTCCATCACCACTTTTCTCTCCATAAGATGGTGATGATGGTGATGTGATGAAGAAGAAAACCAGGCGTTGTTCCATTCTTTTTATGTGTTGACCTATTTATTTCACTTTCACAATAACCTCGTGAGGCAGGTATGTTTATCCCCTTTTTATAGGTGAGAAAACTTGGGCACCCAAACAGATTAATTTCTGAGGCAGTCTGGATTCCATGTTTGTTTGTTTATTTGTTTGTTGTCAAACCTGCAAAAGGGAAGGGGATCGTCAGTGAACACCTACGTATCCATCACTTAGCTTCAACAGTTTCCTACTTAAGGCCTGTCTAGTTTCATCTGTTCACTCTCTCAGCCTGACCTGTGAATTATTTGGAAGTAACGTCCTGACATCACATCATTCCATTGTACCTGCTGGTAGTTATCTGGGGAAAAAAAGGGGGTGGGGCTCTCTGATTAGTTTTTTAATAAACTTTTTAATTTTGGAACAATTTTAGATTTACAGAAAAGTTACCAAGGTAACAGAGTTTTTGTACAGCCCTCCCCCAGTTTTTTCCTGATGTTACCATCTCATCTTAATTTTGATGCATTTATAAAAATTAAGAAGCCACTGTGGGTACATCACTATTAATCAGACCCCAGACTTGGTTGGGTTTCATGAATTTTCAAACCAATGTCCTCTTTCTGCTCCAGGGTCCCACCCAGCAGCCTATGTTAGATTTAGTTGCGTGTTTCCTTAGCCTCTTCTGGGCTATGGCAGTTTCTCAGACCTTCCTTATTTGTGCTGACCCTGACAGTTTTTGAAATACTGGTCAGGTGTTTTGTAGAATATCCCACAATATGGGTTTGTCTGATGTTTTCTCATGGTGAGATTGTAGTTATGGGTTTAAGGGGAAGGTAAAATTCCCTCCACATCACATCAGATTAAAGGGTTTTTTATTTATTGGTTTTAATGCAACCACAATGCCATCAACACACCTAAAATAATTATTTCTTAAGATCATCAAATAACCAGTTTCCCTGATTGATTGAATTAGGATCCCACAAAGTCCACACTTTACATTTGGTTGGTATGTCTGTTTTCTCTCTTCATATCTATTGGGCTTGAGTCCTTTTTACATACTATTTGTTGAAGAGACTGGGTTGTTTGTCCTCTAGAATTGCCCTCATTCTGAATGTGGGCTGATGGCTTCCTTGTGGTGGTGTGTGACATGTTCCTCTGTTCCCTGTTTTTTTTGTGTGTGTGTACTTGAAGTCCATGGTTTTAACCCTTACCCCATCCTTCCTGGAGAAGGGGAGGAAGACATAAGACAGCCCTGGGGCAACCTGTGAGGCCTGGCCTTGCTCTCCCTCCTCCCCCTTTCTGCTCATTTCCTCTTCTGACCTGGCTCTTTCCTTCCCTTCAGCCAAGGACACGGTTTTTGGCATGTTGGGGCCCCAGGCAGGAAACAAATACATGTACTTCTCCCCATTTGGGTTGTAGTCTATGCAGATATAAGGCTTTCTTGTTTGTTGATTTGTTTGAAGTTCCTGCCATGATAACTGGGGGTCCGAAAACAACTGAGGTCTGTTGCAGCAGAGCAGCGGGGTGCACAGGGCTTTCTCTGGGGTATGGAGAACTTGCTGGACAGGGAGATAACAGTTCTCACTTCAATGCTGAGAGGTTTGTGTGGGCTGAGAATTGGAAGGCAGGGAGGGCAGTTTCTTGTACAGTTTGTATTAAGTAAAGCTCTAAAGTCACACACCTAGCAGGTTTGAGACTTACTGTTTCCTAGGGCTGGTCCTGGGCTGTGGAGAGAGAGGGTCACCCCCTCCTAGTTCTGTGGCTCTCAACCCTGGCTGCATATTAGTACCACCTGGGCAATAACCACACCTGTAGCCTCAGAGTACCTGGGTGGAAGGCTTGGTGTTTCAAGTGCCCAGGTGATGTCAGTGTGAAGCCCAGTGTTCTAGTTTGCTAACTGTTGGAATGCAACACACCAGAGACGGATTGGCTTTAATAAAAGGGGATTTATTTAGTTAGAAATGTATAGTTCTTCAGAGGAAAGGCAGCTAACTTTCAACTGAGGTTCTTTCTTACGTGGGAAGGCAAAGGGCAATCTCTGTTGGCCTTCTCTGGAGGCCTCTGGGTTCCAACAACTTTCCCCAGGGTAATCCCTTTCCAAAGGCTTGGGCTGAGCTGCGAGTGCTGAGATGAGGTATGCGGAGCTGCTTGGGCTGTGCTACATTGAACGCTCTCATTTAAGCACTAGCCAATCAAATCAAACATCACTCATTGCAGCAGGCATGCCTCCTAGCTGACTTCGGATGTAATCAGCAACAGATGAAGTTCACATGCCCTTGGCTCATGTCCACAGCAACAGAACTAGGCACCGTCACCTGGCCAAGCTGACAGCTGAACCTAACTACCACACCCAGGTTGAGGACTACTGGGCTGCTTCAGCCTTTCTGCCTTTGGCTTAAAAGGTTCAATGGGTGTTTTATTCCTAATCAAGAAAGCAGCACTTGAGAGGTCTGAGGGCAGGAGGGCTGCCTGTTTGTTCCCAGGCCTTTGCCCTTAGCTGCTGCTCCCAAGGCCTGCGCCCATGGAATCCTACAGGTGGAGAGACACACCAGCCCTGAGGCCAAGCCCTGCAGGTGAGAGGGCTGCAGGCTGCAGCCCCGCTGAGAATTAGCTGACTCACCCTTCTAGAGAAGCAAAGGGAAAGAATCACTTGGCTGACTCATTCTTCCAGTAAAGAAAAAGGAAAGAAAAAACATCTACTGCTTGACTGGGTAAAGATGGAGGCTGAATTTTGAAGGAAAATAAATACTTTTTAAGCTTTGGAGAAGGTAAAAATTAACTCAGGGGGCCCAAGTGAAAGTCTTGCCTGCCATTCATCAGGCTGGGAAAACAGAGGAAGCTGCAAAGAAACAATGTTTCTCCTTTCTGCTGCTGCAGCTAGAAAGTTACAATGATCCCCTTCTTCCTGTGACCACACCTACTCACTGCTAAATCTCATTCCGGAAATCAGACATTGCCAGAAACTTTGCAGTTTAAACTACTATTAGGAAGAATAGGACATCCCTCTTGCTTGGTTGATTGAAGTTCCTTTAACTCAGAAAATCAACCTTGTTTTCCACCCTAAGTTCGGAGTGTCAACTGAAAGGGTGTTTGGTCCTAGCATTCCTATTTCTCTTCTATAGTTTCTGAGGAGACAAGACCCAGTGTCCACTTCACAGATCAGGCCTGAAGTTGACCCTTTTTACACAGCCTCGCTTTGCTTTGAGCCTATTAAAGCATTGCTCCATTTAAATTATACCCCACTTTCCCCTAAATTCTATGCTAACTGTATCTTTTCCTTTGTTTGGCGGGCACCCAAAGTTCCTCTGGCCTGTGGTCTCTTTTGTTACAAAGAGTCAATAAAGCTGACTTTGTCAGCCTGCAGGTTCACTCCTTGTGGGCTTACACTCACCTGGCTAGGACACTAGTGTTTGTGCTTTCCCAGCTTGGAACCCTATTCTTGAATCTCAGGCCTATATTACCAAGTGTTTCCTGAAAAGTGACATCAGGTTGGCCTTCTAAACCTCCATGACCACTATAGAATTTTTATCTTCCTCTCTACTAAATCAGTGTGTACTTGCTTCCCTTATCCTAGTTTATAAGCTTTAGTATCAAACTAAAGAAATCTAGAAATCTAGGCATTTTCTATAATTCCCCAGTCCCTTCTTCCCTGATCTTGCTAAATCCCCACGACCTAACACAGTGCCAGGCTTCATTGGTCCTTGGTGGCTATTGGGTGAATGGATGAATAGGCCTGAGGGGTGTAGTCCTCTTTCTGATTCCAGGGTTGTGCCTTCAAGCTCTTGCTTATGCCTTTTTCTGCTTGGGGAGCTCACCTGTCGCTCATCCCAGCTCCTCTGGGAGCCTTCTCAACTCACTCAAGGAAGAAATAATCTTGGGGTCCCTGCTGCACCTTTGGATGCCTCATTGAAGCCCTCATCACAGTTATTTGTTTACTTATCTGTCCCTTTGGATACACTGTGGGCTCCTGGAGGCCCTATTCATTGTGCTGTTTCCTGAGCCTAATTCAGTAGGGGCTGCAAGTGTCTGCTGATCAAAGCATTTTATCTGGGCTTCTCTCTGGCAGTGGCGGAGAGTGACACGAGAGGGCTGAGCAGGGCCAAGAGAAGATCATGTCATGCCAGGTGACAGGGCAGATCAGAGGCTGGCAGATTCTGCTGAATCGTCTCCAGGGGGCTGTTCGCTCAATCCATTCTCCTTCCAGGCTGTCAGTGCTGCTCTTCTGGTCCTCTTCTCTCCTTGAAACTTTAACCACCATGCTAACTCCCTTTCCAATCCTTCCCTCCCTTCAAAGCACTGCCTGGGCTCCACTCCCTCCAACCTTCCTTCCTTCCCATGGCAGGTGTGTTTTTGCAGCCCCTTCTAGGTGGGCAGTACTAGACTAGGTGCCAAAGAGCTTCCAAAGGGACATCTGACAGCCCACATCCTTCAGAAGCTCATAATCAAGAAATATGCCAGTTTGTAGCTAAGTATATATATTTTTTCAATAGAAAATTGCTTCTACATATTATTCATAATGTTGATTTTTCAATTTTAAAAGCAATTGTGTTCAGGTTATATAATTTAAAAGATATGGGGGAGGAGGCCAGGCAAGATGGTAGTATAGTGAGGTGTGGAATTTAATCCACATTCCCAGAGCAGCTTGTAAATAGCCAGGAACTGTATGGAACAACTACTCCGGGAACATTATATACCAGCATACACCAGTCTGGAAGGGGTGGAATGGCTGAGATCTCACACAGAACTGTAAGTCTCACAAGCCTCAGAGGCCAGTGCCCCCTCCCCCAGGGGCAGGGCAGGCTGGTTTCCCTGGGGGAAAGGAAACAGACTTTACTGTTGCAATGGCTTAGCTCAACCTAGCTCCAATTGTGGAATTAACAAATTCTGACCACTGAAAACAGGCCCTGAGCACAGATAAACCTGGCATAAGCACTAAAGGAACCAGGAATTTTCACCCTGGCAGGGAGGGGGCAGGGTTGGCAGAAAAAAACAAACAGAGCAAAACAGAAGCTTTTTGAGTTGGACAGTACAATATACTGGAAAAGAGCTGGACCCCAAGAAAAGGAGGCACATAGAGCCTGGAGATACACAGAAGCATGTACCAATTCCAGCTATTAATTGATGAACCAGGGAGTGGGGTCCAGCTCTGAGAAGGCTTCAGGGAAGGGCAGAACTAAGGCATGTCTGAGAAACAAAGTAACTAGTCAGGTGAAAGGGGTTAATTCCCTAAAAGGCATATCTTCCCTGAGAAAAGGGGGGCAGGGCCAGCTCAAGTGGAGGCCCTCCTTCAGGGAATTCAGACTCCAGGGCTTGGAAAACAAAAGAAATCAAGGCCCACTTGCTACTGCAGTCTCTGTCTCAACCATGCCCCTGGCAGGGAGAGTCTGCTGAAATTAAAGGCACCACATCACTTCACACTGGTGGGAAGCCATGGGCAGACAAGTGCCACATGCTAGGCAGGATGGGAAGAGCACAGACAGAGTCTAGAGGCTTCACAGGAAAAATCTCACCCCCAGGGAAATTAATGCTGGCTACTCTCTCTTCCTGAGATGTGGA